>JAOSBP010000009.1:6295973-6312720 GCA_027563825.1 Erythroxylum mucronatum
GCTTCCTCATGCTAATGGGCTGTGAAGGTGTGGATCAAGCCCAAATCAGTTTATGGGGTGAGACTGACCGATCGGCCCGTTAGAATGGACTTGGGCCCGATGCATCCGACCCAACCAGGTCCAATAACTCAATGGGAGAGGGAATTTAACTCGGTTGCATGTGAATATTCAAAGTTTATTGTTTATTTGTTGCTCGCAATTATAGTTTGAGTGATGAATATAAATGTAAACCCAATAATGAGTAAAAGTTCAAGACTCTGACGAATTAGAAGCTGCATTAACTTTGTGGTGCGCGGTCATAGATTTTATGGTTCGTTTTAATTGGCATGTTCTTAAGTTTGAACAAGAAATCATGCGAAGCACTTGCATCGTAAGTACGTTCTTTGGGAAGAGCTTTTATCATGTTGGGCCAATCACAAGTAGAGCCGTTTTTACATTGTTCTAATGTTTTAATAGTAAATGGAATTGACGTTGAATTAGATTGCCTGGAATTGGTTGCCGCACTTCGCGGAAAACAAAATGGCTCCTATCTTAGTGGTTTGGTTTCTTATATTAACCGCTTGTTAGATCAATTTTGATCTATAGCTGTTTCTCATGCTAAGAGGTCAGCGAATCGGGTTGCCCATAGGTTAGTCTCGGCATCTGGTTCTATTTCTGGCTCTCACTATTAGGGTTTTGTTCTCCCTGATTTCATTTCTGCTATAATGACGTTGGATCCTATTTCAAAAAAAACAGAATAGTAAATAGAATTTAATACATTTTCTGTCACTGAATTCATAAATTTTGGCCTAAACTTTTTTCTTCGAAAATATCATATCCGTAACTTCTAAGAAGAGCATTTAGTTTGCAGACAAAGAGGATGATTACATCGAAATGATGGACTGTCTCGTCCTTATTCACTTGGGTTTTCTTTTCCAGAGTACATATATACACCTATTTTGTTCTCTAGCGATTAAAGGTAGTGTGGTGGGGTGTCGATTTGTGCATAATCGAACTTCTTAAAATGGATTAAAGGGTATAACTTTCTTCGTTCTTTTTCGTAATATCCAATCAATTAATAGGACAAATCACTGGAGTTATCGGAAATGTGCCTCTATATAGTTGTGTGCATGTATATGTTGCTTGCGCTCATCTCGCGTCCTGTAACAGCACATCACAAGCCTACAAAATATTCACATTCAACGCCACATCCACATGGGGATAAAAATTGGAGTTGTCGAAATCCACAGGATGATAATTTTATCGTTTTTGCTTGGTTTTATTTTGTTCGTGCCAAAGAAATTTACGGAAAGTTTGCGAAATAGTTAACCCTTTTGGTTTTTCAATTGGTATAAGAGCAGGTCACCAATTCAGAACTTGGTAGCAAGTTGGTGCAGATCCTAGTTTCACAAACATGGCTACAAGAGAGGCACTATAGGTGAAAATTGGAAAAAGTTTGAATGACGCGGAAGATGAATCAGATGAAAATGAAGACTTGGTACTACTCATACAAAATTTTGGTAAATGGCCTAAAAGAATGAACAAGGACAGATTAGACTTTAGACAATATGGCGGAAGTTCATCGAATAACAATTCAAGACAACAAGTTAAGACACAAAAGGATGAACGGAAGGCAAGGAGAATCCAATGTCATGATTGTCAAGGTTCCGAACACATTCAATCCGAATGTGTCAATACTGTGAAGAAGAAAAAAAGGAAAGTCCTTCACAAGCACTTGGAGTGAAAATAATTCCAAGACTGAATATGGTAACGAAGAAAAAAAGAGCTAATGGTGCTGTGTTGGTTGCCTTACTTGGCAAAAGTCCAGTTACTTGCTTAACAGTAACTGAGAAGAAAGTAAATGAAGGTCGAAAAGAGAGAAAATTGGAAAATTTAAAAAACAATCCAGCACAAGATCTAATATCATATTATGACAGCGACGATAGTGGCCTAGAGGATAAAAAAGGGAATATTTACGAAGATTATAAAGCTATGTATAAAAAATAGGTGAAAACGCGTAGAAAGAATGAAAGATTGAAGAAAGAGAATCTTTCTATGAAAAATACCATACAAGAGTTAGAAAAGAAGTTGATGTTGACGTCGGATGAGCTTGGTGAAGCTAGAATGAAATTGATAAATACTGAAAAGGGATTGAGGATATTGAATGGAGACACAAAAAAGCTAAAAAATTTAATGAAAATTGGTAAGGTTAAAGGGAATCTTCTAGGCATTAGTTAATAGGGTAAGTGCTCTAAAGTGAATGAGGAGAAAAATAATATGTCCAAATCTATCTGAGGAGAAGAAACATCGAGAAAGAATCGAAGATTTGTACCGACGTGTCATTTTTGCAGAGTTATCGGGCATATAAGGCCGAGATGCTACAAGATGTTATAAATCATGTTTCAAATGGGTCAAAACTGAAAATCTAGATACTTTCCATTAAATTTCTAACAACATCCCATGGTATCAAAGTAAGCTTGGATTAGAAAGGGTAAGTACAAGCACAAAAATGTAGTGAAGGAAAAACAAGAAATTGTACAGATTCACAGTTAGTTACTGTTTGTAAAGCAACTGGTCAAACAGAGGACAAGTTAGTTACTTCTGAAGAAGAAACCGATGATAAAGATAATATGACGAAGAAAAAGACCAAGTTTGAATTTTTTTGAGGGGCACAATGACTGTGTGTTTTATATTTTTGAAATTTTCTTGTTGTTAAAAAAAAGAAATAAAAGGAGGAAACGTTTAAAAAATCTTATTTAGCTCTTTAGTTTTTATGTTGTCATTGTTGTCCCATGTTTTCTAGTAGTTAGCATTATGACTTCTATTTGGCTCCACTGAAGACCTTTCAACTCTCTCATCAGTGTGGATCTCTCTTGGGTATCTCTTTCTCTTTCAGGTATATCTCTTAGTATTTTGAATGGTGGTAATTTATCTTCTTGACGTATTTATGATTCTTCCACTGCACGTATTGGTGATTATTATGATTATGCGTTTTGATATTGTTTTGTCTCAAGGGGAAGACATTAGATTGTTTATGGTTAATGTTCTATTCAGGTGGATATTTCAAGGTATATACATCACCAATCGTCATGCTTTTTGGCATCTTTTTGTCTCAAAAGAGAGAAATTTGGATGATTGGATAATTATGATATTCTTTAAAACCTGATATTTAATTAAGGGGAAGTTCTTCTTTGGAACTTGATATTTGATTAAGGGAAAGTTCTTTTTTCATCTCATGTGAATTGCGAATTTGATGGTTATATGTCCAATTATCTCCTTTAGGTGGAGTTTTGACTATGTAACAAACAATGCCAAAAAGGGAGAGATTGTTAGGATATAATTTATATATCTAAGTAAATAGTTTCGACATTATCTATTAATTGGACATATAAGATATAAATTAGAGTGGGCTTAAAAATAAGAGGTTGTAGTTTTAAATGAATCCTACATTAAATTGGAGTCTACTATCATGTTGATAATGGAATTATCTTATAGTTGGGCATGTTGGAAATTACTGTTGAATTTGTGGGTTTTGTGGATTGACGAAATTAAAAATGATCAGGTTATTGCATGTTTGAATTTAAGTGGGACTCTAATTGTGTGAGAGATTTGTGCAACTCTGGTATCTACGGTAGAAGCCAAATTTGCTAGTGTGTGTGTGCGGTATTGTGTTGAGGCGGAAAAGAGTTTACGTGGGTTAATGGTTAAGGGAACAAACACTTTAGAAATCTATCTTAGTTGAGTATGGTATAAAGTGGGGTTGCGTGTGTTAGTTGATTGAATAAAATATTGTGGCTATGTGCATGTCTAATTGGAAGCTACGGTGAAAAGGAGTTACAGTGGTATAGTGGATGTTGAAAAAGTAGCTTATGTGATTTTTTGGAGTTTTGCAATTAAATGTGCAGTAGGTGTTAAAGGAAATTTGGGTGTCTTGAAATAAAATGACAGTGGACATTAATTAGAGGTGAGATGGTTGGAAGTTTGTTTGTGTGGAAGATGCATTAATTGAATTGTAGTAACGGTGTAGTTGACGATAAAGTAAATCTTGTGTAGCTGTTTCATAACTCTAAGAGTGTGTGTTAATTGTTATTGAAAAACACAGCCACATGTGCATGCTTTTGTGGGTTGAAAAATACTGTGGGTGTCGGACAAGAAACGGAGTAGTGAGCATTCGATAAGAAACGAAGCAGTGTGTAACATCTCGTCCCCATATGAAGGGTTAGGACTTGAAATTTCAGTACATAGGAGCATAAAGAGATATTAAGAAAATGCATTTTTCTTGCTCATGCATAATGTTAGCATATATGCACATAAATATTAAATGTTTGCACATAAATAAGTGTACATGTATTCATTGACAACTTACAGGTATGATTATTTTTAAATGTGATTTTATTGAAAATGAGAAGTAGAGGGAGTTAAAAGAGTGATCTTGGTATGAGTTGTGATAAGGAAAGATTTAGAATCAAGATTAGTAGTGATCTGGAAAATGTTCACTGAGTATGCTTCAGTCTTTTAGCCACAACGTTTTTTCTAGTTGTCCAAACGAGATGATTCTTAATTTGAGTTAAACTAGAGATATATGGATACATTTCGTATGAAGACATCAAATTTTAATTCTATCTCTAAGAATCTCAAAAGTTTTCATGAAATTAAGAACTGGGTGTAGGATATTGGGAGCTGATTGTAAAATTCGTGTTCTAACTTCGGGAGAAAATCTGGATTACTCTAGATAGATTTTGACAAAGTTGCCTTTTTTAAAGTTGTATATCTTTCTTTTATCCTTTCAACGGTATATAGTATGAAAATTTTGGACATTTGAGTCAAAAGTTATGATCTTTATAAGGGGAGATGTTCTGGAGAGTGAAAGTAAGACGATACAAAAGTAAGACGAAGTGAAAGTAAGATGATACAAAAGTAAGACAAAGCAAAGTAAGACAAAGTGAAAGTAAGACGATACAAAAGTAAGACGAAGCAAAGTAAGACGATACAAAAGTAAGATGGAGCAAAGTAAGACGAAGTGAAAGTAAGACTATACAAAAGTAAGACGAAGCAAAGTAAGACGATGTAAAAGTAAGACGAAGCAAAGTAAGATGAAGCAAAAGTGAGACGATACAAAAATTAGAAGATAGAATTGGTCTTCTAGGTCTTTATAAAAGTTGTAGATCTCGAAGTTCTCTTTCCAATAGTCTAAAAACGAGATCAATCCGATGTTGTTTGTGAAAGTTATGGAAATCGCGTCAAAATAGGTTCAATTTGATTGAGGTCATAAACATGGTTGCTTTTTTTGGTTATAACTTCCTCTCTAGACCCCTAAATGATTTGATTCTTGAACTATTGGATTCGTAAGACATTGATCTACATCCTTACTAAAAATCTTAGCCATCTGAAATGAATTGAGAAAGATTGAGTGAAAAATGTAGGACGAGTACAGTGAGTGTGTTCTTAAATATTATGAACTAGTGTTATTCCACTGAACATACTTCAGTATTTTGATAATTTTAGGATCGGTAGAGCTCAAAATGAGATGATATCTGATTTGTGATATACTAGAGACATGGAGATACAAATGGTATGAAGAAATTGGAATCAAATTCAGTCTCTAAGATGTTTAAATTTCATATGGAAATTGTGCATAGTTTGGACAAGAGCAGTCCAAAAATATTTGAAGTATATCTTTTGAATCATTGAACCAAATTGAATGATTTTGGTGGCATTAGAAACTTAAGACAATGGGGGACATTTTTCTGGAAGAAAGTGTTATGTTAGGTTATTCAAGGGTACTGTTGGCAAGATACTTAAGTATAAAAGACGTAAGGTATAAATGGAAGGGCAAATGGGACATTTCTCAATCAATGGAAGAATAAGTGTTGTCTTGCTTATAAATGGAGAAGAAAAACGTGAATAAGAAGATTCTAGAGAAGCACAATGCATGGATGAGAAAAGAGATAAGAGAGAGAAAACATGAAAAAGAATGAAAGAGAGAAAGAAGAGAAAACAAGCTAGGGTTTTAATTTCCTTAGCCTTCAAGAGAGATTTTGAAGTTGTTCAAGAAGAGAAAAAGTAAGAGAAAGAAAAGAGCTTCCATTTGAGCTAAAGATCTCTTCATTTGGTGAAGAATCAAGGTATGATCATTTGAATCTTTAGATTTTTGGAAGGATTCTGGTTTATGGAGTTTAGAAAAATGCTTGGGTTTAAATATGCTAGAATCAATTTTTGTGATTTTGCATTGTGAGATTTTTAAGGGGATTCCATTAGATGAGAATTGGGATATTATGAGATCATATGAGGTTAGAAAAGAGATGACAAGAAATTAAGTTATGATATAGAGAAACCAAGTGTTCTTGAGATATGAGCTTATGAAAAGGGTAAAGATTGAACGGAGAATTTAGAATGATCATGTACAAATGAAGTGTAAATCTAAGTTCAATTGGAAACACATGAATTATGAAATGGGAATGAGCTTAATATGTGATTTAGAACATATACCTGGGATTGTCATTGAACATGCATTGAACATAGCCCGTATAACTATTTGGGCATAAATGAGTTTTGTAACGGGCGTGAATTGTGTATTGCATAAATTGTGATGTGCAGGTGAAACATTTGCATACAGGTGTATCTAAAATTTGGAAGCAAATGCTATTTTGGAGCATACTGTGAGTAGACCTAGATGGTCTTACTTTATTGTTTGTTTGTTTATGTTATGAATTGAGTGATCATTATTAATTATGAATGTGATTTGATTGTTGAATTCCGGACAATGAAGGTTTGATGATCGTGATATATGAATGAGTTATTGAAGTGCCAATTGTATGTGAATGTGATTGTTAAATATGTCAGGAATGTGTCTTTATATTTGTATATGAATGAAAGTGTGAATTCTCCACTTCAGTGTGGAATGCTGGACTAAGGTCCAATGATATGAGAAAGTAATTGAATAAGATATGCAATTGTGAGTGATGCATTCCATTGCATGAATGCATGAAATATAATGGCAGTTGTGACTAGAGTTGCCAACGATTAGAGTTTAAAGCTCAACGAGTGAAAATGAGCCTCGAGCTCAAAAGTGATTCAGAGCCTTAGGCTCAACGTTTAATGAGCCCTATATGGGACAGTTTAGGCACTCGGTCACAACAAAGTAACAATTGGAAAGTGAGTCTCATGTGCATTGCATAGGCATAATATGAATGATTAAGTGAATTGAATGTGAAGTATGAAATTGAATGTGAATGTGAAATTGTGTGAAATGTGAATGATGTGTTATGTGTTTGGGTGAGCCACCGATGATGGTCACTCATTGAGTTCGCAAAAACTCACCCAAAATTTGCAAATATTTTTTAGGATCAAAAGAATACCCCGTTAGGCCAACGGGAGTATACCTGCAACATTCAAGTGAAGGATAGAGGTTGGGATCAGTTCGCGTCTGCATTGTGTCTCTTTATTTTTGTACTGAATTGTATTTTTCGCAAATTATTGTATTTTGTGTATTTGAATATATTTGTTGTGTATAACTTTCCAATTGGAAAAAAGTTTTGCAAAAGAGATTGATCCAAGTGTAAAATGTTTTGTTTTTGGAATGGGTCCTAGTGATTATCGAAATTATGATATTTGAAAAAAAAAATTATACTGAGTTTTTGACTGACTAAGTTATCTAGCACGCCACCCTCGCAGGGCATGGACTTGGATATCACCCATCGATATCAGGTTCGGGTCTTGCGGGAGTAGGGTGTTACAGAGCACGTGTCTTGTAAGGGTAGGGTGCTATAGTTTCACTATGTATAATGAGCCTAGTATCCCCAATGGATACGAGATAGTTATCAATGAGCCCGATATCCACAGTGGATACGGGACAGTTATAGGCACTTGGTCACAACAATAACAAATTGAAAGTGAGTCTCATGAACACTGCATATGCTTATATGTATGATTAAATAGTTTGACTGATTTCTGAACGTGATATTGTTTTAAATGAATATGAAATGTATGTGACTCAATATGATGAATTGATGAACTGTATGTGTTGTGTGATTGAGTAAGCCATCGATGATGGTCACTCACTGAGTTTACAAAAACTCACCCAAAATTTGCAGTATTTTTTCAGGCTCAAAAGAGTTACCCCATTAGGCAAACAGGAGTATACCCACTACATTCAAGTAAGAGATAAAGGTAGGGATCAGTTCGCGTCTACATTTGTATTTTTCTTATTTTTGTATCGAATTGAGTTTTTCGCCATTATTATACAATGTGTATTTGAATATTTCTGTATGTAATAACTTTTTAAAGTGGAAAGGTTTAAAAATGAGATTAATCTTAAGTATAATAATAATAAATGTGATTTTAATGTTACGAAAGAAAAGAATGGGCCTAATTTGATTATTGATTTTTGCATATGCGTGCATTATTAAAAAAAGAAAAAAATTTCTAATGAGATTTTACTAACTAACTGCTCTAGCATGCTATCCTCGTGGGATAGGTTCTTGAACATAACTGACGATATCGGGTACGTGTCTTGCGAAAGTGTAGTGCTACTTGTACAGTAGGTTGGCGAAGCTTTCATCGTCATTCTTCTCAAAGTTCTATACTAGAAACTTAATAGTAGTAATTAATTACTATTCCAAGTAAAATGGTTGTGTTAAATAATACAATCGGGCATTTATCTGGACTAAACATAAAATAATGAATTCCACGCTTGTTCCATCAAAGAGAAAAAGATATAATTATTTTTTTAGATAATTCAGAAAATACTCCAAGATACTGTGGCATGAGACTCAGTAGATAAGGTAACAAAATTTCCTATGTCTAGATCCCTAAGAAGGCTCTTTACACATTCAAAGGCATCACTTCAAACAAACAAAGATCTTCCCCTAGCAGTTGGTTAATTGATAGTCTCTTTCAACAAATTCTTAGCTCTAACTAAACTAGTAGAAGATATATTAACCGATTTGCCAGATGCAATATAGAATAGTGAATTATATGTACCCCACATACTATGCATTTCGCCTAAGAATCAAATAGTATATAATAATGAGTTTAATTTTTTCACAATCCTTTGGAAAATTAAATCCCAAAAACTAAATAAGTTAAATCTAATGGTATAAGAAACCTAAATTCAAACACATGTATACCCGATTGAATGACTCCAAAATCATAACAATGACTAGATAGATTTTTGCAATCGACTATTGTTTCAAAACTATTGATTTGCCTAATCCTCTACAAACCGTCAAGAAATCAGCACCGCCTTTATTTTCATCTATGTTCTTTAAATGATTCGAGCAACCTTTACATAACACATATTATATATAATCACACATTCATCTAATGGCTTCTTAACAAAAAATGATATAGAGAATAAGGAGAGAGAGTTGAGTTGAATTGGAATAAAACCTTAGAAAATAAGATCAGCCATTAAAGGGAAGTCATGGTTAGACTTTAGTGAACATAATTTTTGTGCACTGATTTATTCTTTAGCAGGGAGCATTTTACCGGAAACCTCCCACCAGAACTCACTTTTAGAGTTGGAAAATATTTGTCATGTCAACATTTGCGATGAGTTTATGTTAACAGTTTTATTATGAAAATGCAATAGAAACAAAGATACATTATAGATATAAATCACAGACATGGAGCAAAGAAAGAGACTAAATATTCATTACTTTGAAAAGTCAAAGTTTTTCATTCTAAAAGCTTCGGGTAGGAGTCAACTATTGCATTAACAAAAATAAAAATAATATAAAGCAACTATATAAATTGCAGTAAGTTAAAATAATATCAATAACCAAAAAGAAATAAAAAATCATCCTATGAGGGTTTGTTGAAACAATATGGCTAACAAGATCCTAAAACCAATTTCCAAGAAATTGTTCATATAGTAATTAAAGAATGTGAGGGAATAAAGTCACAAACCTAGTGAAAATGTTTTATAAAAAATTGGTTTTATTGTTATTTTTTCTTTTTACATCATCAGTAAAAGATAAGCATGGCCTTTCAAGTATTCAACAATTTTATATCCTCTAAGCTTAGAACTTCCAAATACTCTATTCACTTTGAAAATGAAAATCATACAATTTATACTCTCACTGTTAATTGATTAGTTAAGAAAACAACAATAAAGGATAAAAGGAGCAGTTTTAAGACATAAATATATGGACTCCATAAGGTAGCAAGAAAACTATAAAACCTTATCATGATAGTAAGAAAATTGAGGCTAAAAACAATTGTTTAGAGCTTTTGATTCAGACGATTAAAAAAGCATTGTATTTAGTGATAATAACTTCAAGATCAAAAATCAAAACCTACAACTACATTGATGAAGTGAATTAGATTACTCACGGTTCTAGGATTGAGGTCAAGTATCTTATCTATCAATGCCTTTGTCCCAGGTGAAAACCAAAATGGACTAGTATAATTTGCATAATTTATTTAGAATGCAACAAAAAGAAACATTAGAAATTCCAAAACTTACTTGTGAGAATATAAAAATTTGCAGCATTAAAATTTTAACCAAACAAGAAAAGGTTTCTTGATGAAGTGATAAAGTAAAGAGGAAAGTCTTTTATGGCCCTTTTTCTATCATACAATAATACAAAGGTTATTGGTCAGTTTTGAATAAAAATCTCCCAAAACTTAATATGTAGTGTAGATGAGGGAATGAACATCACTACCTAGGAAAGTCGAACGAGTGCTCTTGCAAATACTCATAAAGCAGCCTACATGGTGAGAGATATTAACTAATAGAAACAATTTGTAAAAGCTAAAAATATGGAACAAGTATGTTTGCTTGTGATATTAATGTAAGTTCACAACGCAAATACATAACATATACACTATTCAGAGAACAACCTTTTCGAACAAGGTTTGAAGGTTTGTCTCTTCAAATTGACAAGGGAGTAAGTTGAGAGTTAAACATAATTGTTTACCTTCAGATCTTTGTGGTACATGCCCTTACTATGACAATGTGAAATTGCATCAACAAGATGTTGAAAGTACTGGCAATCTTTCATGGTAAACCTGTAAAATGAAATCAAGTCAGGATAAAGTGCCAATTACCATTGCATAAGGAGTAGAAAATTTGTGATAAGACAAATGCAAGATGCTGATCATGCACTGATTTATTTTAGTCCCTAGAAAAACTATGAAAGATAAAAAGATACAAGAAACTTACAATTATATCTAAAAGTTTGTTGCTGGTAACAAACTCAAGAACAATATATGTCTCTAAATTACTTAATTACTACAACGTGATAGGATTGAGAGTATATTTATGATTGTTATGACAAAATCATCAAGTAGATGGAACTCTTAACTGTTGAATTAAATTGTTTTGTGAAACCAGCTATATTAAAGCTTGCGGAGGATCTTGTAATAGAAATTAAGGTAAAGAAGAGAGGAAGGGTGAAGACCAAGCTAAAGCTTCCAAGAAAGCTCAGAAAACTTGAGCTATTGATCTTGAGGATAATTTAGAAGACCGTGCATTCAAGAAGTGAAATTTTGAAGATTGAAGATTAAGGCAGGAAGCTTGAAGAAAAAAATAAAGAAACCTATAGAGGTGAAAAATGGAACAACTTTGTTGATGTTTGTGTAAAACCTGAAGGGAATTATTTCTGAAGCTGGAATGAAGAATGTGATGAAGCTATCAGAACATAAGATCAAGGTGATAGTGAATTCAGAGGATGTTTGTTAAAGCTTGTCCAATCCATACTGCAAGCATATATAAGTGGTCCTGCATATCAGAATTTTGTTTTCATGTATCTTTAAAATCAGTAGCATTTAATATATGTCAGTTGCTATTTTTGCATGTGTTTTTTTAGCTGATCAAAGGGAATATGAGACTTGTTTAGCTCCTGTCTCTTAGATCACAATCATGCTTTTAATTCCTAGCCTTTGATTTTTAGATGTTTTAAAAAACATGTAAGAGCTAAATATAAAGCTCACCATCATCTTCCTCAGTCATTATTATTCGAAGAAAAACTTCATCTTTGTCCAAAAACTTGTTCCTTCTTTGTTTTTCCAAGAGTCCACCAAAAGTTTGAGTGTTAAGCCAATTTGAAAAAAATCACAATATATAGACATTGGTTCTGAAATTTCATTGTGAGTGAAACCAAACCTTATATTCAAACCAAACCTTACAATCAAAAACCAAAAAAATATATTATGTTTACACTTGAGAGGAAGTAGCGTTACACATTTAGAGATGTTTATTTGAAATCAAAAAAATTTAGAACATTAGAATTTCTGAGGGGTGTTGTAGGATTCATCACTGTGCTTTAAAGTTGCAAGCTTTAACTAACAAACTTGACAACCTGCGACTTAAGTGAAGGAGGCACCTCATCATCTTCTTAGAGTGGTATCAGAGCTGCAAGGTTCATCTAACCTAGAATAGATTAAAACATGGCAGGTACGATCTAGTAATGAGTTCGCAAAAACATTCAGGCAAACATACCAGTTTTAACTGGTGAGAACTATAAGGCTTAGGCTCTTAGAGTTGAAGAATGTCTCAAGATCTGTGAATGCTGGGATGTAGTGAATGAAGGAATAGCTGAACATGAGGGAACAACAGACTTAATAGAATAACAAGTGATGAGGCTAAGTCAGGATAGAGACAAAGATTTTAAAGCCCTCATTTTTCTGAGATCTGTGGTGAGTGAGACCATATTCTTAAGACATACTGGGTGTAAGAGTTCAAAGGAGTTGTGGGATATATTGAAGTTGGAACATATAAGATCTGTTCAATCGTTGAGGCTGAAGAAACAAGCTGTTATAAGAAGTTTTGAGAATTTTTCAATGAGGGATGAAGAGAATGTAGCTACTGCAAAAACAAGATTCATGGGCTTGGAACAACAATTGAAAGAGTTTGGTGTAAGACACGAGTTTAGAGAGGTTAGTTGATAAATTTTTAAGCAGATTACCTTTGAGATTTGTAGCTAGTATAACTCCTATAGAGTGGCAATTTAGTAATGATCCTAATTCTGTTACATTGGAGCAAGTCTTTAATGGGCTGGAAATGCATGAGGAGAGGCATGGGATTAGAAGAGAAGGTGAAAAGTATGCACTAAAAGCAGAACATTTCAAAGTTCTAGAAAATCCTCAAAATAAAAAGCTAAGCCAAAGCCATTCTGAACCAAGCATGATGCAATCACAGACTCACCACCTCTCACAAAACCTCCCACAGAACAACCAAAACTGGTTCCAAATAACAACATATCCATAAAACCATCCATACAAAAACCAAATGCAATACCAACAGCCCCATATATATCCTCAAACACAATATGCTCCACAAATGTCTTACCTAAACTTCCAAACCACTAACCAATTCCCTGGGAACATTGCCAATCGAATGCAAGGTGGTTCAATAACAACAAGATGGGGTATGTTCCCAAATTGCATATTTTGTGGTAAAACTAATCATGCAGCTGAGGAGTGCTTCTGGAATGAAAATGTTGATTGCATTCATTGTAGAAAGAGGGGACATTCAAAGAGAGTGTGCTTTGAGAAGTGGATGACCGAACAACAAAATCCACAAAGTCCAATTTATGGAAAACGCCTACCAATACATCCTTTCCAAAGACAAAACATTACCTCTAACCAATTACCAACTCAGCCATAACCTTATCAAAATATTCCTAAACCACAAGTGTATCAAGCTCACTATGTTACAAATTCTGAAAATACACAAACCTCCAAGCATTATTCACCACAGCCTCTAATCCCTCAACTTTAACCATGTGCAACTCAACCTCAAATATCTCAATCGTACATATCTCAGCCAAACCACCCACAATAGATACATTACCAAACTATGAAAACACAAGCACCAAACCAATTGTCTCAAGCCGCTTGTTCTGTCAATCATGTTCCAACTCAACCACCTTTTGAAATTTGCCCAAGTCCTCAGCTCAATCTACAGCACAATTCCAACACTCAATCAGGACCTTCACAAACATCTAAGTCATCAAAAAAACCAATTACTGAGGAGAGTGTATTTGTGGTGGAGGCCCGTCATCAATCCAAAAACTATGTTTCAACTGTTGAGACTTGTGCAGCTGAGGCAAATGATGGAAAGGGAGGAGTATGGTTAGTAGACAGTGGTTGTTCTAACCACATGATAAAGAAGAGGGAAGTTTTTGTTGAAACAAACACTGATTTGAATATGTTAAGTCAAAATGACTTCACGATTAATAATTTGGATGAAAATTAAATAATAATAATATTAGAAAGTGATGAACCATTTTGGTAAGACGGAAGAAAATAAGATGAAGCAGAAGCGAAAGTAAGACGAAGCAGAAGCAAAAGTAAGATGAAGTGGAAGCGAAAGTAAGACGGAAGAAAGTAAGATGAAGCAGAAGCAAAAGTAAGATGAAGCGGAAGCGAAAGTAAGACGAAGCAGAAGTGAAAGTAAGACGAAAGAAACTAAGACGAAGCAGATGCAAAAGTAAGACGACGCAGAAACGAAAATAAGAAGGAAGAAAGTAAGACAAAGCGTAAGCAAAAGTGAGACGAAACAAACTAAGACGAAGCTGAAGCAAAAGTAAGATGAAGCGGAAGTGAAAGTAAGACGAAGCCGAAGCGAAAGTAAGTCGGAAGAAAGTAAGACGAAGCAGAAACAAAAGTGATACAAAACAAACTAAGACGAAGCTGAAGCAAAAGTAAGACGAAGCTGAAGCAAAAGTGAGACGAAACAACTAAGATGGAAGCAATACGAAGACAAAGACTCGATACTACATCAGACAGTTAATTAGTTTGAGTTAGTTATAGAACTCAACTAAATAACTGTTTCTTCAAAGATCAAGAAACAAGAAAGAATTAGTTATCAAGAAGCAGTTGAAGATGAAGGCTATAAATACGAGTCGGAGTCGAAGACTAAAAAATTTAGTCATTTTAAAGTTAGCAAAAAAGCTTAGAAATTTGAGATAGTGATCTTAAGTATTCATTGTGCGAAACACTAGAGCTATCATTTTCTGTAACAAAGCTCGCAATATCTTTCTATAAGAGAGAAGAAAAGCTGAGAGCCTGAAGAGGCTAAGTGAGAAAAATAATACTTGCTATAAGAGACCTGAAGAGGCTCTGTGAAAAAGAATACTTATACTTTTGAGAAGAATAGTGAAATCTCAGAAAAGATTCTGAGGACTGGACGTAGGCCACAGTTTGGGGTGAACCAGGATAAAATTGTCGTGTCTATTATCTAACTCTCTACTTTTAATTTCTATTATTCTATACAAGTATTTAGAAGTTAATCGCAATACATTCTGATTTTTACTTAATAGCTTTGAAAAAGCAAGTTTTCAAAGAAATATAAAAGGGGACTGTATTCAAGAAAAAGAATACACAATTCAACCCCCTTCTTGTGCATTTTGTATATTGAACATAAAGTCTACACTAAGGCGTGATTTATGTTGGGACCCGTTTCTGGAACCCAACATCGGAAAATATAAGTCAAAAAACAAAGAGGCGAAAACGAAAGAAATCAAATCGAATCAAAAAGCGAACACAAAAGTCAAAAAGCGATGATCACAAAGCGTGGGCAGAACATGCTCTAATTTCGGATCAAAAAGCTGAAGGTCAAAAACTTTGAAATTCTAACATCCGAAAATGCATACTTTAAAGAAACATCGCGTTGGAAACCATAAAGACACTTGATCTAAACCAATCCAATTCGGTATATTTTTTTCTTTTTCATTTTATTCATCTTTATTCAATCTCGTATAAAGTAACTCAATTTCCCATTTTGAAATTATCAATTCATAACCTCAATTCATTTTATCCCTCATATGCGAAATCTAACCATCAACTTAAACAAAAACTTATTTTTCTTTTGCCATCAAGATGCACACATGTCTATATATCACCAATTCAAACGATAAACAAAAGCACTTCCATAATTCTCAAACATCAGTATCATCGGGCCTCCTGTCCGGAAACCATATCACATTCAATCACATTCATATCATCATAATACTTCAATACCCAACACATTCACATCTCAACTCTATACACAAATCCATAACTCATTTACATTCCAAAGTAAATACATTACGAATAATAAAACATCAATCCCAAAATTCGAATCCAAATATAAAGATACAGAAATCCCCACAAAAATCAACATATGCCTAAGCTCTTATTTTTACAAAGATTTATTTTAAACCAAAAATAAAATACAATCACAAACATGACAAACGAACGTCTTGTCTTTCTTTCATCCGATCTCCTTCATGAATACCTGGAGATGGGGATGAAAGGGGGTGAGCTTTACAGCTCGCGAATAACATGTTTATAACAGAAAAATAAGCAAAAATTATTTTTCCAAAACTTTCGCCATTTTATGGAAAATTTCACTGTAGAAAATTGGCAAAACATCAAATTTCACGGTTGAAAACCTCAAATGTTATTTTTCACAATTCATGAACAATTCCAAAACATGAATGCAGCACATTGTAACACACATAAGCATATAACACATCACAAATTTTGGTTTGGGCCGGTCCAAAAAACAGAACGTACTACACATTCTCGCATAGCGGTCCTGTGTAGCCATGAACAGAACGTACTACACCTTCTCGCATAGCGGTCCGGTGTAGCCGTGAACTTATGGGAGTCCTTAACGGAGCTCCAATGCCACTAGCAGGCAGGCGGGCGAAGCCTAGACAAGTGCACTTGACTACTTATGGGACCTAACCAAACCCACATAATGTTGGATCCGCACAGATTTTAACCCCCTCGGGAGGACCTGCTCTGGATCCAGGTACCGCACAGATTTTAACCC
>JAOSBP010000009.1:6338087-6365147 GCA_027563825.1 Erythroxylum mucronatum
GGGCCCAATTTGATTTAGTTTTAACTCATGAAACACTTACCAATAGAACTAAGAGAATTAGTGAGCAAGACAATACACCTACAATATGTTTTTAGTCTAGATAAATATCTTTCTTAGAATTTACAACCCCTAATGTAAAACATGGTAATCCTATTTGCCACTTTGGATTAGCAAAGCTGAACGTCAAATCCTACTAATATGACTGTAAATTAAATTAATTGCGCACCCTAGAGATCAATCAGTTCAATCATGAAAAGTAATACGAAAGACGCTTAATATTAGTCAATGAAATAAACTTTATTCACAAAATCTCACACATATTAGATGATAACGTTGGTTTTCTTCAACCAAGAAGAAGGATTTAGCTACTCATAACAATGATGAAACTTGACAGAAGGATAGTAGAACGTCTGGTCTCCATATTTACCCTTTTTCCAGAAAAATAAAAAAACTCTCCAAAAAGAAAAACAAGAACGTGAATGATAAGATGTTTAGGAGGTCGTCCTCCCTTTTTAAAGTTATTTGATCAGATAAACTCTCCCACGAAATCAGGTCGCAGATCCCCATATAAAGAAAACAACTTAATTCCCGAAATAATTAGAATCCTAAGTTTATCGAATCTCTTTTCAAATCAGACTCTTGTGATTAGCTTTCGCTTTGCATGTTCAAAAACTTTTCTGCTAGCTGGAAATTCAAGTTGCCTTTGCTTTTCCTGCATTTTTTTATTCAAATTCAACTCCCATGTGTTCAAAATCACTTGATAACAATTAAGAAACAAGTGCATTAATTTTAAATAAAAATTTGAACACATTAAAGAGATTTATATCCAAAGTTAGCCCAAAAATAATAACTTATCAAATTCTCCCACACCAATCTTTTGCTCGTCCTTGACAGACTACATTTGCAATGAATTGGCCAACTAATCAACTTTCCTTATTTCAAATCTCACAACAGTAAATAGTGCACACTTTAAGAGGTAAACATTTTTTTAATCAATTAATACCCAGAGTTAATCATTCAAGTAAATATAAACAAAGTCAAATTAAGGCAATCATATTTCAAAAACTAGCACATAATTATAGCAAACTCTCACAGATCAGATTTTGACCAAATCACTCAAGTGATTATTGGTTCAGTATTTCACTCAAATTCTTCTAATGTAAATATTCTACCATATGCTTGCTTTTTCACCAACTTTTCAACACTTGAAATACAAGCATGCACAAATCAAAAGGGTTTTATTCAAGGTTGTATTTGACTATAGGTAAAGGGAAGAATTGATAAACGGAAAGGGCAAAATTTATAAAAATTAGCAAAGCATCTAACTAATTGTGGAGACACAATTTCAATCACAAAGGAGTCAACAAAGTCATTTCATATAGAGATACATTACACTCCATAATTTGTTTTTCAATGTTATTTTTTTGAAATATGTTGATATTTAAGATCAGGAGACAGCAGTATAACACATAATTCAAGTCTCAATCTCTTCAATTTCCTTTCATCTTTCTCTTTTCCTTGCCTTTCATCTTTCTCCAAATAAATTTGACATAAATTGTGGTTAGAATGCCTACTTACATTTATGATGACTGATGATATTAAAGGTTTTAGCTATTTATTATGGGTTTATCAAGAAAAAGGGTTCAGTTCAAAAGGTTTAACAAAGGATATTGAATTGGGTTGGCATTTTAAGCTAAAGGTTTAAAACAAAAAGGGCCTTTATCATTTTTATGCATGAATGTGTAAATGTGATCTCAAGTCTGTTCCAAGCATTTTCTAGAGAAAAAATCACCTTAGAAGATAATCACACATCAAAGAAATACATATTGATATAAATGTTTTAATCTTTCAAGCCCAAAAACTCACAGGTTAATGCATTTCACCACAATTATACACCATGTTTAATCATATGATTTCCAAACATTGACTAAGTGTATACACTTGTATTTCTTAACTAAGTGGCATATATTGTCCTAAAAATAAAATTAACTCAAGTTATGTGCACTAATTAAGTCATTAAAAATGGAAGTATATAAAGTGTCGAAGTTGGCTAATTAATTGCAAACAAGTCAATAAGCATTCAAAAATTTTCAACAAAGATTCCTAAATATTAGTCATATGGAACATAACTTACCCCCACAGCTAATCCATACATTGTCCCTAATGTAATTATATAAAGTAAAAGAAGCTAAAATATAAAAGAGAAGAGGAAAGAAAGGTTCTCTGTAAGTTGATCACCTAAGTCAAGGGGTTGGTGGGTAAGGAGGTTGGAATCCTTGGTGTGCCCCATATGTTGTAAAATTTTGCTCCGTTCCGTGCATCTGGCATTCAAGTCGAGCCAGACTAACATTCAACTTGGCTTAAAGAGGTTGGCTACCACTCGGCGTTGGTGAGACATCCCAACTCTTTGTGGTTGGACGTGGATTGGAAGTGACAGCTGGACTTGGGTAAGTAAAGGATAATTGCCCCTGACTCATTTCAATGATGCCCATCCTATACAAACATTCCAAATCCAAAGGTTCTATGGCGCAAGCCACAAGCATGTCAGTATTTTTAGGATCCAATAATTTCAAATTAACAACCAATTGGGTGATATAGGACCCTAATATTAATGGTTTGGATTTCTTGTTTAAAAATTGAGTCAGTAAAAAAAACTCAAATTAAGAGGAATTTGTTTATCCATACAGCACAAAAAATAAAATTTAGCCTTAGAAAATATACCAGCAGAATCCTGTCGCCCTAAAAAATTGTAAGCTAAGAGTCAATGTATGATTTTGAAAATAGGATTTTTTTTAAATATAAACTCTTAGATGCACTGGCATTATATGGTTGAAGATCAATAGACCATTAAGTCCACATTTTAGATGCATGAAAATTAGTATGATAATCGCAACTAAAACTTACAAATGGTTTATTCTTAATGTCATCGGCTAATAGAAAACCCATAGCAACATTAAAGTCAACAATAAATAATGCTAATTCTTGGAATATAAGTCTAAATTCAACAATTCCCTTAGTAAACATGTCAAATTCTTCAAGGAATTAAATTGAAAGGTGCTGTAAAATTCTCGTGTTAATTCAACATAAGCAGGATAGTCAACTTTAACAAATGCATTCCAACAAATTTGCCCAACTAATCGCTCAAAGGAATTACGAATTTGTAAAGCATCAAGAGTATCAGTTAGAACATGCTTCCATGGGTAAATTTTTCGTTAGCTCAACTCTTGAAATCTTTGATTGTCCTCTGGCAGTGGAAAAGAAGTGAAATCCCCACTTCGTGAGTTCCATTGGCTTCTCCTTTTGATTCTCTTACCTTTTCGATTTCAATTTCTAGTTGTAAGACCCTAGGTTGGTTCAAAAATTGGAGGAATGGAGGGACTCGGCGTCGTAGCTGTGGTATTCGATGGAGGTTGAGTGTTAACCAATGTAGGGATTGGTGAAGCTAACCGACATAAGTCGTTCTTCTTGCGTGGCATGGTCCTAAGCTCTGTAATTTTACAGACCTGAAATCACTAAATTAAGAGCACAAAGGCAACGAAAATTTGCACTGATGGGTGGTGTTGGTTACAATGGTAAGGAGGGTAAAATTTTTGGGGGTTTTCGTTGGAATGGTATAGGTGTTGGTTAAATTTGCAGTGGCTGAGTGAAATTGCAATAGGTGAATGAAATTGAATGCAATGGGTAGGTGAGAATTTTTTTATTTTTATTTTTTGAAAAAACTATAATTGAAAATGTTGACAAGTGAAAATGCTAAAAGGAATGAAATAAAATTGAAAGCTAAAAAAATTAAATTTTTTAAAATGAGAAATACTGAAAAATAGAAATAAAATTGAACATGAAATTTTTGGGTTGCCCCTAAATGCACTTCTTTTAAGTCGTTAGCTAGATGTGTTTATCGACTTATCTAATCAAAGATAGATTGGGGCTACCAGCTCTATCTCTTACACATTTTTTATTAGAGAATTATCGTAGTATGGCTTCAGGCGGTGTCTATTAACCTTAAATACCTTGGAAGTGTCTAAAGTTTGAATTTCTACCGCATCATGAGAAAATACATTAGTAACAATAAATGGTCCAAGCTAGGGATATCGTAATTTTCCTGAAAATAACTTAAGCTTTGAATAATAAAGAAGAACCTTTTGTCCTACTGAAAATTGCTTCCTTAAAATCATTTTATCATGAAAAGCTTTAGTTTTGTCCTTATAAATTTTTGCATTTTCTTAAGCCTTGTTACGAATCTCTTCTAACTATTGCAATTGCACTTCCTATTGTTACCAACCTCTACCAAACCCATGTTTAACTGCTTCACAACCCAGTAGGTTCTATGTTCTATTTCCACAGGCAAATGACAAGGTTTATCGAAAACTAACTTATACGGCGACATATTTATTGGAGTTTTGTAAGTAGTTTGATATGCCCACAAGGCATCATCCAAACGTAAGCTCCAATCTTTTCTGTTCAGATTCACCACTTTTTCCAAAATTGATTTAATTTCCCAGTTGAAGACTTCAGCTTGCCCACTCCACTACAGATGATATGCAGTTGAAATACAATGTGAGACACCATGTTTTTTCATCAATGTTCCAACAATTTTATTACAGAAATGAGTTCCCATGTCGCTAATCATAGCTCAAGGTATTCTATACCTGATAAAAAATGTTATATTTGACACAATTGACTACAACCTTAGCGTCATCTGTATGAGTAGCTTTCGCTTCTATCCACTTCGACAAATAATCCACGACTAAAATGATATATGTCTTACCAAAAGATGTAGGAAAAGGACCTATAAAGTCAATTTCCCATATATCAAAAATTTCACAATCTAGGATATTTGTAAGTGGCATTTGATCTCTTTGTCCTAGACTATCTGTTCTTTGGAAAGGATCACAAGACTTACAAGACATGTAAGTATCATAAAATAATTAGGGCCAAAATAAACCACATTCGAGAATTTTATGAGCTGTTCTTTTGGGACCAAAGTGTCCCTCACACACAGATGAATGGCAAAAATTTAATATGGAAGGAATTTCATCATCTGCAACACACCTTCTAATAATTTAATCAGCACAAAATTTCCAAAGATGAGGCTCCCATATGTAATATTTGGCCTCTTTTCTACTTTTATCCTTTTTATCTCTAGATAAATATCTAGGTAAGGGCTTAGTCACCAAGAAATTTATTGTGTTGACATACTATAGAATTACCTGTTGGATTACAAAGAGACTTTCATTTGGAAATTCATCTTGGAAAACTTCAAATGTATTAGTTGGAGTGATCCGGTTGAGATGATCGGCCACCAAATTTTCAATTTCCTTCTTGTTGCGTATTTCCAACTCAAATTCTTGTGGGAGTAAGATCCACCGAATCAACCTTGGTTTTGCTTCTTTCTTAGTCACCAAATATTTCAGAGCAGCATGGTTTGAATAAATGATCACTTGTGTACCCCATAAGTAAGACCGAAATTTTCCAACCCAAAAACTATACCCAAGAATTCTTTCTCTTTTGTGGAATAATTCTTCTGAAAATCGTTAAGTATCATAGAGGCATAGTAAATACCCGAGAATTCTTTCTCTGTTGAAGGGTATGTCCCACTTCGGTGGCTGCATTATTAAGGCTGTAGTGAGTTGTTCTTTTAGTTCATTAAACGCAATTTTGTATGGCTCATCAAAATCAAATTTCACATCCTTTTGGAGTAGTCTACACATGGGTTGAGCAATCTTCAAAAAATCTTTAATAAATCATCGATAGAATCCTACATGACCAAGAAAAGAGCGAACTTCTTACACAGTCGCTAGGTAAGATAAAGATCTTATAACATCTATCTTAGCCTTATCAACCTCAATTTTCTTAGAAGAGAATGTATGACCCAAAATTATGCCTTGATCAACCATACAATGACATTTTTCATAATTTAAAACCAAATTAGTCTTAACGCAATGTTTAAGCACTTTCTCAAAGTTGATAATGCATGTTTCAAAAGATTCTCCATAAACCGTAAAGTCATTCATGAAAACTTCCATACAATCTTCCACAAGATTAGAGAAAATACTTACCATACACCTTTGAAATGTCGTTGGTGCATTACATAACCCAAATGGAATTTTTCGATAGGCAAAGGTGTCAAATGGACACGCGAAAGTTGTTTTCTCTTAGTCCTTTGGTGCAACCAAATTCTGATGATAACCTGAATAATCATCTAGACAACAATAATGAGATTTACTTGTAAGTCTTTCAAGCATTTGATCAATAAATAGAAGCAAAAAATGATCTTTTCTAGTAACCGAATTTAGCTTCCTATAATCTATGTAAACTCTCCACCCGTTTTGAACACGAGTGGGTATCAACTCACCATCACTATTTTCTATTACAGTTACCCCAATTTTCTTTGGAACTACCTAGATTGGACTTACCCAATTGCTATCCGAAATGGGATAGATAATCCTATTATCAAAAAGCTTCAAGATTTTCTTTTTCACCACCTCCATCATGGGTGGATTTAAACGATGTTGGGGGTTGCCTTACCTCCTTGGTTTCATCTTAAATCAAAATTCGGAGCATACAAATGGTGGGACTAATGCCTTTTAAATCAGCTATTGTCCACCCAATGGCTTGTTTGTGTTGTCTTAGCACCTGAATCAGTTGTTCTTCCTGCAAATGAGTGAGTTTATTTGAGATAATAACAAGTAACGTACCTTGCTCACCCAAAAATTTGTATTTTAGATGATTAGGCAAAATTTTCAGCTCCAATATGGGTGGTTGAATCAACGAAGACAATAATTTGGAATTGTTTTGGAACAACTCCACATAAGGTAATTGCTTCACCATTTTCTTGGTTTTCTCCAAATTGCAAAACATGGCTTCAAGTTCATTATTAGCCATCAGCATCTCTATAAGTAACTGCCACTGCAATGTATCTCCAATTTCAAGAATTGTCTCAAGTTCATCTCTTCCATTTAAGGAAGAATTTTTCTGCACCCAAGTGTCAATAAAATCCACAGAAACAACGAGTTGTTCATCATATGAAAATTTCATAGCATTGTATATATTGAATTTAATTAATTCACCATCAAATTATATAGTCAACGATCCATCGTGAACATCAATTTTTATTTTAGTAGTTTTCAAGAACGGTCTTCCAAATAAATTGGAGTTGAAGAAGATACATCCTCACTACCCATCTGCAAAATGTAAAAATCAGCTGGAAAAGGCGTTTCGCCTACTTGAACCAAAATATCCTCTAACACGCCCTTTGGATAAGCATTTGAACGATCTGCTAATTGGATCACTACATTAGTTTCTTTGAAGGGCCCCATGTTTAAGGACTTGTAAACATCATAAGGCATGACATTTATTGATGCACCCAAATCTAACAAAGCTTTTTCAATTCTTAAATCACCAATTTTACAAGGAATAGTGAACACACCTGGGTCTTGACATTTAGGTGGTAGATTTTTCTTTTGAAGTATTACAGATACGTTCTCTCCCAATTGTACTTTCTCATCAAATTTCAATTTTTGTTTCGAAGTGCAAAGCTCCATTAGAAATTTAGCATAACGAGGAATTTGCTTAATGGCATCAAGCAAAGGAATATTTACCTAAACTTTTCTGAAAGTTTCTAATGTCTCTTTCTTGCTCCTTTTTCTTTGCTTTGGCTAATCGACTAGGAAAAGGGGGCGACACAACAAATTTCTACAGATTTGAATTTGTTTTTTTTTCTTTTTTCCTTTTATGGCTAGTTGGGTACTTTCTTTCTTACTGCTTATTTGATTTCCCTCTTGGAGATTTTTGAAGAAGGTTCCTTCAGTTCTTTACCACTCTACAATATGACAGCTTTGGCACTTTGCTTGGGATTGATTTCTATTGGAGCAGGAAATTTTCTAAAATTTTGTGCCTCTAATCGATTATGACTGTTGCCATTTGGCTCAATTGATTTTCAAGATTTTGAATACTAGCTTGAGTATCTTGCTGAAATGTCATGGTGTTAGTAGCCAAAAGTTTAACTATCTCTTCTAAAGAGATTTATATCCAAAGTTAGCCCAAACATAATCTTATCTCCAATAGAACCTAGAATCTTGTGCCTCCTCCTCTCTGTGCCAACATTATTGATTGTAAGAGGGTTTATAGGGTTAAGCGACGTGTGGATGGCACTATAGAGCATTGTAAAGCTCGTTTGGTTGTTCGAGGAATCAAGCAGAAACCTAGTGTTGACCTGGTGTTGACTTCTTTGATACTTTCAGTCCAATGGTTAAGCCAACTACGGTACGTTTAGTTTTGGCTCTTGTTGTTTCAAGTGGTTAATCTATTCGACAACTTGATATAAATAATGCCTTCTTGCATGGGGATTTAAATGAATGTATATATATGTCTCAACCACCAGGATACAAAGATCCTAAGCTCGTTGACCATGTTTGTTATTTTCGTAAAGCACTTTATAGACTTAAACAGGCTTCGCGTGTATGGTTCATTAAGCTCAAGTCCTTTTTACTTGACTATGGCTTTACCATATGCAATTCAGATTATTCTTTCTTTGTGAGACGTCACAATAACTCTGTCACATATTTGTTAGACGTTGATGATTTAGTTCTTACGGGAAATGGTGGTGGTTTTATCTAAGCTTTTATGGAATATCTTAATGCTACCTTTGCCTTGAAAGATTTGGGTGAGTTGAATTATTTTTTTGGGTATTGAGGTACATAGGGACAAACATGGCATGCTCCTCTCTCAAGCCAAGTGTATTGGTGACCTTTTGGAAAGTGTTCACATGGCTGGTGCTAAGCCAGTTTCTACCCTGCAAAAGCATCCATGCGTTTATCTTCCTTAGGACAGGCATTTCATGATCCACATCTCTACAGAAGTCTTGTTGGTGCATTGTAATATGCCACTATTACTAGACCGTAAATATCTTATTTTGTTAACCGAGTTTGTCAGTATATGCACTCACCCACTATTTTACATTGGCAAGCAATTAAAAGGATCCTGCATTATTTAAAAGGAACCATGCATCTGGACTATATTTTCGTAGCTCAGCTTCACGTTCGTTGGTGGCTAACGAAGGGTCTCTTGTCAAGCTACTTCTCTTGTCATCGGTTCAATCTCAACGTCCGTTCACTCCCGTTGAGCTTAAGGGGAGGTGTTAAGGAAATCAAGTCCCATGGTTCACAAGTTGACTCAATCCAAGCAGTTGGTGATTTAGAGCCTGAGATTTCACAGACATCTTCATATCTGATATATTGTAATTTTATCTATTCGTTTGTTGTATCTAGGATACGCTATATCACTCTGTTGTAACAACTCCTAGAATATCTGATATACTCAATGCGACAGTGACTTTATATAAATAGAAAGCCACACAAGATGGATTATCGAGCCTTACAAATTCTTCTGATGTTTTTAGTAGGAAATACTTCCCACCTACATTTCAGTGTACATATGGAAAGCAAGGAAAGTACAAGTAGAAAAAATGTACAAGGAGCTATTTGGAATCTCTAGTGGTGCTAAGTTGCTAATGATTGAAGAAACTACCTCTTCGATTCAATTTCTTTCACACTTTTAACTATATCCTCAATGTTTCTGGACAAATGATTGGAATGCTGCTCCATCTCCCTCAATACCATCTCAAGCTGTTCTTGTAAAGTTGCAGATCGCTTTCGCTCCCGCTGTAACTCAGCAGTCAATTCTCGAATCTTTATATCTTTCTCATCCTACAAGATACAGAAGCAATCAACATACTTTAGCTTTTTTTGATCAATGAAATTATATTTTCCCATTAAAAAAGTAAAATAAAAGCTCTGCCCTCATCTGTGACAAACACAAGCATCATAAATGGTACATTATGAAGATCAATGAAGGCTGAAACAAGTCAACATACATCATCTTTATCTAGATACAGCTCCAAGGATTAGCAGAGAGAGAACATTCCAGGGTCCCTACCATGTTTCCAATTTAAACAAACTTAATATACAAAATCAACAACAGATACTATCCCAAAAAAATATATCAACAGCAGTTCTTAAAAACACAGTTATTTTGAGCCCAAATGGGACGAATCTCAGGTTAAAGTACAGATGGTAAAATCAACTCAAGTTAAGATAATCCAGAATTTACTGATAACTTTTAGCTGCTTTGGTAAAGTTTGTCATCAAAATCAAGAAAGCCTAAATACAAGTTGACTAATGGTAACTGCCATTAGTGGCAATCACTCGATGCCTTGGCTCAGATTGGAAAATGGCACATGGTGGAAAAAGGAGCATGCCAGCCAACATAGTTTATCATCTACTCACAGATAAAAGAGAAGCTTCTGAAAATTGACAAATGTGGCACACTGCAGTCTGAAGAGGGCTCGGCAGAAAATCCTATTTAAGCAGAACCATTATTGCGTGAACAAGAAGGGTGGTCCTCTACAAAATTCCTACATGGTGGAGACAAAAACAATCAAAGAGAATTAGATAGTTACAACTAAGAAGCTCTGAATATGAATTTCCTCTGTCAAAATCACAGACTTATATCCTTAAATACATTCAAGATACCCAGAATCCTTGTAGGTTGACTTTGAAGTTCCAGAACTGACGTAACAACAGAACTAATTACCAGTTTATAATCCACATACTGGGTCGACTAGGAAGATTGTGACAAATAGTTATTGCAGACTCATTCTAATGGAAGCTATTCTACCACAAGGGAAAGACTTATCTGAGAACTAAATGTCAATTTTTATGCCTTAATCAAATTGATAAAGGATTTGCAGATATTCCAGAAGCCACTCAAAATAACGGGAATAGGACACAGATGACACTCATTGCTATTTTGTGAAAAGCATACGAGATGTTCTAGTCTGAAATTAGGCTTGGTCTCAAGAACGCACAAGGTTTTTCACAACAGACGAGAAAAGCATTCCAAATGAAGGCATATAATCAATTATTTAAATCAATCTTAACAACTTCATAAATGCATGTAGTTCAACTTGTAGCCTCAAGCAACATAGGGAATCAAAAGATTGAGCTCAAACTCACAAAAGTAGATTTCAGCGTTTGCAAATCAACTAGTTAAAATAAAAATCTCAATAAGGACTTCAGAAATGCAAATAGGCATAGAAAAGAATCTTAACATCATGCTTAACTAGCTTGTGCAAACTTGAAATGAATTGCAAGTAAACAGGAACTAGCACTGGTTAAATAAAGAAAAGAAAATAAATAAAAGCACTCACAGGTGTTTGGGATAAAAGCACACTCCGACGACCACAGGTAGGTACAACAACCAGTGGATGGTTATGCTCCTTCATAAATCTAGTTACCACCCATTTTCCTGTTTTTTCTTTCTTCACTACTATTGCTGCTTTGCACCCTTCTCTTGTGATTGCTCGAGGCTTCCTATTTTCACTTCTTCTAGGTCTCAATTTGCGGAAACCTTCTTTGTTACAAACAAGGCGACGCCAAACAACCTTCCCATCCCGCATTGATCGCCGAAATGCATCAACGCGCATGATGAACCCCAAACTTGTGGCATAGGCATCATAGAAAACTTTGGCAGCCTCTTCGGATTCAAATTCCATGCCAATATACGGTTCCAAATCTGAACTCCCTTCACAAGCAAGTAACTCTTTTCCATCAGCAATCTCCATAATGTGATCCATTTCCCCACTTTCACCAATAGAAGGATCTTCATCCACTATCAGAAAATATATTGCATCCTAATTACTTAACTGGAAGTATGGAATAGTACATACAAGATAGACCAAGGTAATATTCTCAACTGGACAGCCCCAGTCAAATTTATTCTAATAAATTCACCAGGAATTAGTAATAAGAGTCATATCATATCAAATTCTCCAAACAAGATATACATTTACAAGGACTTTGTATAAGTATTGCAAGATTGTCACTTGAAACGTCTTTATTGTCAGCCAAAAAAAAAAAGGTACGAGTTGTCGCTTTCCAAATTGCCCACAAACATGTTGAAAACAAAGTGTTTATTTCCAGGATAAATGTCCATCCAAGAGCTAGAATCAGCATAAACTGTAATTCAAAGCTAAAGATACATAGAACAAAGTGTTTATTTCCAGGATAAATGTCCGTCCAAGAGTCAGAATTAGCATAAACTGTAATTCAAAGCTAAAGAGACATAGAACAAGAACAACCCAGAAGATTAAAAAAACTGTTTCCGGGACATCTCTCCAATATCACACTGGAAGAGAGCTCGATACAAGATGAGAACAGTACGGAAAGAGGCAAAATGAGTAGGTAAAATTGTACAACTGGTGTGGAGGTGACAACAAAATACTTACTTGAGACGGATGAAATTCAAGAGACTGCACCTTAAGTCTTTTCTGGAGGGAAAGAGACACACAAGTTTACTGTGTTGGGATTCAATGAGCTTTGGGAGGACTTTACGAGAGGAATAGAAGCGAGAGACTGCGTGCAGCGAGAACAGATCGTGCAGGGATTCTCTCCTCTCCTCCCATTCTCAGGGAGACTACAGCACTCTCCATATTCTGGACCAGTGACAAGATGCCACCTAAGCATCTCAAGAACTGGACCCAATTTTAGTGACCCAGACATGACGGTAATTGGATGTTCTTACAGAGTCTTTTGATTGTGAAAAGCATTGGATCATCATTACCACCGTCAGTAAACTCCAGTTTGGGCCTCTCTTTGAAGCTCAAGACCAAGTCAGCGTCAGGGTCAGCGATCGTTCTCACAAGGTCTACAAGCTGATGATTTAAGTAATTTTCAATTTACTTTATCGTACTTTTATTTTAAAGTCTAAACTAAAGCATCCAGTAGCAAGCAGCTAATCCTCGTTAGTTTGTAGGCACCTCACAAAACAAGATAGCTTGCTTAAGAATTTAAGGGTGCTTCATACGTAAAGCTAAGAATCAAACCCTCGACCTTTGGTTAAGGATGAATGAGTCTCTTCCCGTTTTCCTTTTTCCATTTTCCGAAAATTGGGAGAAAGTTATCAATATACACAATTTTTTCTTTGTAATTTTTACAAAGAGTCCGTTTCTGTGATATATTTGAAGGTCGTAAAATAACTATCTTATTTAAAATAAAAAATATGAAAATTTTAATTATCAAAAGATTTAAAAAATAATTATTCCTTATTTGTTATTATCCTAGGATTTAATACCATGATTCGTGTCTGAAGTATTTTTAGAAATTCTTCATATTTAATTTTATCTTTTATTTCAAAGATTGTTGTCCTTATATAATAATCTCCGTTATTATTTAATCACATTTGATTAATTTTAATTTCAAAATTTTTGTACAATTGAATCTCATTAAATCTAATTTGAATTTTGTTAGGGCTAAACTATGCCTATTTAGCTTTAGTTACATTCACACTAAATATTTTATTTGTTCCAATTAAATTTTGTAATATTTTAGATTTCATCCATTTAATTTTGATTACATTTTGTAATATCCAATTTGTTTCAAAGTATCATTATGTTAGGCTTATTGTCATTATTTCATTTGTAACTTCTTTTAATTAGTCTTAATAAATTGCAATTAGAGATAATTAACTCTAATAATTAGTTTTAATTATAAATCATTTACTTAATTAGAGATAGTTGATATTAATGTTTGTTTTTAATTTTAGATTAAATATTTTTATTAATTTTAAGTTTAAAAAGGATAAAAATAGGTAAATGTAAAAAATGAATGGAACCCAAAAGGGCAACTCCACCAGGGACTTAGAGGGTCAAACCTTAAAATGCTAATGTGGCCCATTCTTGGTTGATGTAGATTAAAGATGTTTGATTGCTGGATGTGAGATAGTCCAACAACGTAGCAAGTTTGTTTTCTCACATACATGACTTTTGCCTGAATCATGTCTAACTTTGTAAGTTTATATGAGGGTCCATAGTCTTGAACACAAACATAGCTTAGACCATGTCTAATATTTCTCAAAGAAACAAAAGAATCTACAATCTCAAAGACAAGTCTATTCAAAATTATGTCCAATGGTGTTAAAATGTTTATTAACAACAAGACCTTGGACAAGCCTAATAAAAAACTTCAATTTTATTGTCTTAGTACTTAAGGGCTATTTCTTTCCCATTAGAGACATCTTTGATCATTAACATAATTGTGATAGTTTTCTTTTTAGTTCTTTAAAGAACTTTCCAAACTTATGAAGTTACTTTCTTGTGGCATTCAAATGTTCTTATAATATTGATACTAATTCAAAAATTTCGTCTTAGAGGAAACCAACTTATTTCAAAGGGAAGCTATGGAGTTCCCTCAAAGGTACGCTGTCATGGAGCTTCCTCACCAATCTGCTAGCTTTTTCCTTTACTGCACTTCCCCTCCCTTGCTGGTGCACTTCATCTTGCTTACAAAGCTAAAGACCTTCTTCTTCTTCCTTAGTTTTTGTTGTCCAATTTTCTGTTGTATTTTGCTCCTTGAAAATGTTAAATGGTCCATTATGTCTTTAACTGTGGTACTGAATGCTTGCAATTATTAGAAAGTAAGAGCATAGAAAAAAGAAAAGAAAAGAAAAGTATAGGGCACCAATTGAGTTGCAATAAAAGGACCAGTGTATATTTGTAAACAAGTTTCTTATAATTTCTGTTTAGTAAATATCCTTCAATGCAACACTTTTTATTATCTCAATCTTACTTGACCTACGTCCCATTACAACCCCTATATAAAGACCTTTTGATTTTTGTTTCTAGTTTATATACAAGTGGTGGGGATGTGATAATGTTGCAAGCTTATGGTAAGAGTTATTGTTGGCCACCGATTTTTTATTATTATTAAGCATGATTTAAATAATTTTTTAGGTTTTGATAGATTAATTATTTTGAAATTATTTAATTATGTCAAAGTTAGTTGGATTTATTTCATGGGTTAATGGAATTAAAGTGTTAAGGTTATAAGAGTGTTCAAAGGTATTTTTGGCAAGATACTTTAGTATAAAAGACATAAGGCATGGAAAGAAGGGCAAAATGGACTTTTTACAATCATTAAGGGCATAATTGGAAGAAGAAGTGTGGTCTTGCATCTTAAAGAAGGAGAAAACATGAGTGAGAAGAAGGAAGAAGAGAAAATACGAAAATAAGGAGAGAGGAAGAGAGTTTCGGCGATTTGAGAGAAAAGAAGAGAGTTGAGCAAGGATTTCAATTTTTCTTAGCCTTCGAGAGAGATTTTGAAGTTGTTCAAGAAGAGAAAAAAGCAGAGGAAGAGAAGAGCTTCCATTTAAGCCAAAGATCTCTTCATTTGGTGAAGATTCAAGGTAAGCCCATTTTGAATCTTTTGGATTTTTGGAAGGATTTTAGTTTATGAAGTTTAGAAAATGCATAGGTTTAAGTATTCTAGAATCAATTTTAGTGATTTTGCATTGTGAGATTTTCAATTGGATTCCTATTGAATGGGGTTTTGCCATTGATGAAGGAAATCAAGAGAAGCAAGAGGAGCAAGAGGAGAGGCATTTTTTAGCAAGCATTAAGTAAGGAATTTAAGGTAGGTACATGTTTATAATAGAGTAAATAACCCCCTAATGTTTTCTTTGAATCAAGGAAGTTTAATGATTTTAATTATATCATAAATGTTGCATTTATTGCTTCTTGAATGAATTGAGAAATTGTTATATGTGTGATATATGAATTGTGTTGATGATTTTTGAAAATGATTTTTGAAAGGATATCAAGTTTATGAAATCAAGTTTCGAAAATGTGCCATTTTAGGCAATAAGTTTATAAGATGTGAAATGCATGATTATGTGGGTTTGTGGTGGTCCCCTAAGTTAAGTCAAGTGCACTGCGATTAAAAGCTTCTCCCGCCTACCCGATAGTGGCATGGTGCTCCTTCATGGACTCCCCCAAGTTCATAGCTACGCAAGACCATTATATGAGATTGCGATAGTATGTTCTGTTCACGGCTACACAGGAACCTTATAGGAAATGTGTTAGTACATTCTGTTTATGGACCTAGCCATCATTTTGATGTACTTATATGCTCATGATATGTTGACAAGATTGATGGATATATGATTTGTCTTATTGGGAATTTGATTGAAAACTTAAGAACCATGTATTTTATGAACTCGATGATAATTTTCTATGACAAGTGAATGTTTACAAAGGTTTTGCTTATTTTTTCGTTATAAACTGTTACCCACTAGCTTTCAAGCTCACCCCCATCCTTCCCTATCTCTAAGTGATGAGGAAGAGATCAAGTGAGCAAGAGAGTCAAGATTTCACTCTGAATTCTGCATGTTTTGTATTTTAAGCTAATTCTTATAAAGCAAGGCTTTAGACGCATTTCGAGAATTATTGGGTTTGGTATCTTTTGTATTTTGGATTTTGATACTGATGATGTAATGTGTCTAGGAATGCCATTAAAGCTTTGTAAACTCTTATTTTGTTGTTAATGAAGTATGAATTGTGTATGGATGATGTTGAGTTGGAATTAGGTATATTTGAAGAAGTTATCAACTTGAGATGATGATTTTTGTACATGAATATATATATATATATATATAAAAGTGAGATGTTATGGACAAGAAAAATAGGCATTATGAATGATGTGATGTAATTAAATATGACAAGTCAAATGAGCGAAAATTTGAGAGTTAAATGAAATCAATTTGGTAGTTGAATGGTTAAGAAGTGATATTACACTAAAGGAAGTGAATATGGGACAGCTATATTGATTTATAATTTCGCCCCTTTTGGAGGTAACATATCTTTTTAGGGCCTTCATAGAAGTTGTAGGTCTAGAAGTCCTCTTCGAAACCGTCTTTGAATGACCTTAATCCGACATCTCTAGTAGAAGTTATGCCAATTGCCCCAAAACAGGTATAATATGATTGAGGACATAATCATAGTGTTTCATAGGGGGAAAATGTGTGCTCTGACTTCAAGGGAAATTCTTGATGAACCTAGACGTAATTAGACAAAGTTGTCTCTAGAAAGTTGTAGCTTATCTTTTTAGCTTTCTAACAATACATAGTATGAAATTTTTGGATATCGGAGTTGAGAGATATGACCATTACAAGTTAGTAATGTCACAGAGGAGGGATATATGGAAAAGATTCAGTTGCTATCGCACCAAGCACTCTTGCAATCACATCTTCATCCTTGCTATCATAGCTTTGTTCCTTACAATCGCACCTTTATTCCTCGCGATCGCACCCGAAGGGATTTTTCAGCTCTAAACATGTTTGACTCTTTTGGCCATAACTTTGTCATCAGACCTCCAAATGACCTGATTTTTAAAGAAATAGTTTCCTAACACATTTCTCTACCTCTCCATAAAAATTGATAGCATTTGGCGTTGATCTGCTAAAGATTGATGGAAAGAAAGTAAGGGTATCGGTTGGAAGAGTATAAATTGGATATTTTACTGAACATACTTTGGTATTTTGATGATATCTTGATCTATAGAGCTCTAAATAAGATGATTCTTGTTTCTAAATAAACTAGAGACATAGAGCTATAAATATTCTGAAGAAGTCAAATTATAATTCTGGTTTGAAGTTTCCCAAAATCTGTTCTGAAATAGAAGAAATGAGTTGGATTTTTGGTGACTAACTATTGGGGGCTCGCCACCCTTGTCGGATGATGGATAATGAGAGTTCATTGAAATAACCCTGCAGGGTAATATGCTCACGTTTCATGACTCCGAATGATGGGCTTCAAAAATAGGGCCCCACAGTTATGGTATCAGAGCAAAAGTTGGACTCTAGAAACGAGGCCCAATGGATGTGGTATCAGAGCAAGCGTTGGACTCCGAAACGGGGCCAAATAGTTATACTATGCATTGATTGAGAGTTTGAATATTTTTCACTCTAAACACTTGAGTGCATGACTTCAAATCATGGTGACGGTGTAAAGGTTTATTCTTTTGATTTCAATGCGATTATTGATATGATTACTATTAATATTGGGCTAAATGCTCAATTGTTGGGTTTGATCAATTTAAGGCCAAACATTATAATATACTCAATTAAGGTCTAAATGTTATCAAGTCTACTCAATATTAGGCTATTTTGGATGGAAATTTAGCAGTGTCACACACACACCGTTAAGTCTGAGTGAGACATTTTATGTGGCATTTTCGTGACCTATTTTCTGACACCTTCCTTAATTCCAATGTTCTTATTGTTTTCAATATTCTGCCTATCAAGTCAAAACTTTGCTTGATTTTAAACTAATTTTTCTTGAATTCCTAGCAGACCCTTTCCACTTGAGCGCGTTCTTTAGGAGTTCCTGCATCAGGATCAAACTCCCACTGTTGTCTTCCTATGTGATTATTAGTTATTGTCACCCATAAATCTCCCTCTGTTGTCTTCAGCTTCCACATTCTATTATCGATCGATTTCCCTCCACAATCATAGCTTAGCATTATGTATATATAGACTACAAAATTTAAACTTTGATATTCATTAAAGTATACCATCATGTATGTAAGTTTTGGATTATGTAATGTGCCAATATCCCATGCTAGGGGCTAGGACCCCATAATAGTGTAAATGAGAGTATATTGAGAAATTAAAATTGCATTTCAAGCATCATGTGGCATATTTAAATATGTTAATTGTGTTAATATTAATGAAATAATTGTACATGCATTCACCGACATTTTTCGGGTATAATTGATTTATAAATGCGATTAAAATGAGAATTGTAGTTTTTATGCGTTGAAAATTTATTTGGAGAGTGTCATTATTATTTTTGAATTTCTGGTGAATTTTAGAAAATTTTCAAAAAAATTAGGGTATTTTTGGACTAGGAAAAATGTTGAAAAATGGACAAATGGAAGCGTGACACATGGACTGATTGTTTAGTGCCAAATGGCATATATGCAATGGTGACATTTGGCTGTGAATTATTAATAGACATAGTTACATCTTTAATAAGGAAGATTAATGTAGTTGTGGTGAAGTTCTTCACCACCAAAAACACCTTCACCAAACTCTTCTTTGTTCATTTGTTCATTCATTACTGAAATAGCTTGTTATTCAAGTTTGTGAAATTGGTTATTGAATCTTACATCAAAGTAAGAATTTCAATCCATACAGAGAGTGTTTATTATTGTTTATTCTGGAATTTCTTCATCCACCGAAACCACTCTCACAGTTGGAAGTTGAGCTAAATCAAGTAAGTTGAGTTTTAAGTTTATGATAACGTAAATGGTTTTTGATGATGTTTGAGTATTTGTGAATGAATTCATGCATAAGTGGAATGAGGATTAGGTGAGATCTTGATATAGAGAGGATTTAAAGGAAGTGAAAGTGTTGATGAAGATGGAAGAAAGATACAGAAAATGAAAATGCAGAAAATGGAAATATGTGTGAGTGAGGATCAGATTTTTGATGTTTATGTTGAATCTTGGATTTTTGATTTGTTGTGTTATGTTGAACTGAAAAGGAAGTAGAAAAGATGATTTATATGTTAGTTGAATAAGATAGGAGTGTGAAATCAGGAAAAAATGAAGGAAGAAGAGAGGGAAAATCCCCAGTTTCGGTGAAGATGAAGAGATGCGTGAGTGTGACTTTCCTGGCTATTGAAGAGAGATAGTTCTTGAACCAATAGACTCATAACACATTATTCTTAATCTTCACCAAAATGTATGAACATCTGAATCCATTCATAAAAGATTGAGTGATAAATTTAGGATGAAAATGGTGAGTGTGCTAGAATATTGTGAACTGGAATGATTTCGCTAATCATGCTCCGGTATTTTGGTTATATCTTGATCAATAAATCTCCAAATGAGATAGTTCTTAATTTACATTGAACTAGAGACATTTTTATACAATTGTTAAGAAGAAATTGAATTTGAATTCTATCTTTAAGGGTCTTGAAATTTAGCTTGAAAGTGAGTCTTGCCTTAGGCTATAACACTACCAGTGACAGAAATCATGTCCTGTTGTTATTGAATAAACTGTGTGGATGTAGGCCAAATCAGACAAAGGTGTCTCCACAAAAGTTGTAGCTTATTATCTTAAATTTCAATTGGTATAAATTTTGTAATTTTTGGATATTGGAATTGAGAGATATGGGTTGTACTACTTTGAGTGCATGATCATGCACTAGCCAAAATTTCAAATGTACTCAGTCTTTAGTGTTTTGAGCATAACTCATAGAATAATGAACCAAATTGTATGATCTTGGTGTCATTAGAAACTTAAGGGACAGAGGAACAATTGTATAGAAGAAAGTGTTACATAAATACACCATTTTCTTTGTCATAATGATCATGTAAAGTAGACCCAAAAGTCTATGTTGATAAGAAAGATGGAATAGTTAATGAGTGTATGAATTTTGACATATTTGGAGTACAATTGATCTTTGCATCGGTTTATTACAGAAGTAAACCCGGGCATATGTCATTGAACATGCATGTTACATGATACATTTATAAAAATCCATATTAAGTTACATGAACAATGTGGTAACATGAAATTGTATTTGATTGCATATAGAAGAGCAAGTAGAGCGACTGCTTCCAGATATTGCCAGAACTTCGCGGCAATAAGCAAAAAGGGAGCAATTTTGAGTAACCTAAAATGGTTTCACCTTAATTTGTTCTGTTTATTACTGAATTGAATTTGATATGTGTTGATTGTGTTTTAAATTTCGGACAATAATTGTCCGAGGTGTTTCATGCTTGTAAACATCGTTGGAAGTGCTACTTGTATGTGAATGAGATTGACTATTTGATTCTCAACGTAAATGTTGAATGCTGGACTAAAATTCTAATGACAGATGTGAATGAGGAAGAATGTGAATGTGATTGAATGAATATGATGATTGAATTTGTAAATGCATTTCATTTCCAATGCATGAAATATAAAGGCAATAGTGACTGATGTAGCTAGTTAAAAGGAGCTTAAAGCTCAGACACCTGTGGAATGAGCCTAAGGCTCAATGTGTACAATGAGCCCTGTATCCCCAACAAATAAGGGATGGTATGAAAGAGCCTTGTATCCACAACAAATACGGGACAGTGAAAAAGGCATACGGTCACAACAATGTAACAAATGAAAACATTGATTTCACATATGAAATGAATAAATTGAATGATTGCACTATTGTGAGAACTTTTCTTGAATGAATCTATGATAAATTATTGATGATTGTGTTCTGCAAAATTGTAATGAAATGATGAATTGTTTGGACTATGTGATTGAAACATGATAATTGTGAGCAAAGTGTTTCGTGATATGACTTGACAATAATTAAGTTGATGTGAATTACTTGATAACATGAAATGTTATGTTGTATAACAAGAGTTACTTTACTGAGTTCACAAAGCTCATCAAAATTGCAACATTGACAATTTTAGGTTTGAGAGAGAGTGACGACTTAACTGCTAAGATTGCATTTTGGTACAAGTTATGGCTCAAAGGTCAATCAGTTGAGGACTAAAGATTAGTTTTTAGTTTTTGTTTTATTTCGTCATTTATGTAGCATACTTTGTAAACTGAACTATGGGCTTTGATAGGCTGACAATGTATACATATGAATGATGGATCTAATGCTACATTGTATATTATGGTTTATGAAATTAAATGAGGAAGTTTTTGGACTTTAGATAATGTGTTATTTCTGACTTTACTTATGATGCCATGTATTAAAGTGAAGGTGAGATAATTAACAGGCCACTTCTGTAGGGCGCACGTACGTGTGTCAGACGGGAGTGGGATGTTACAGATTAGAGGAAAGAGAAGAAAAGTAAACAGACATGAAAGAAGAAGAAGAGAAGAACCAAGAATGGAAAAAAGATCCTTTTGCTAGTTTACATTAATATTAATACGTCAACTACTTATATAACATTATTAGGTAATAAGCATGTACGTCGTATATTTCTAGAAAGAATACAAAAAAGTAAAGGAAACCATTGCTGGTTGTTAGGAGCAGAAAATGGTTCCTGGTTATATATATATTGGTTTCTACACCCAAAAAATAGAAATGCTTTAAGTTTATATATCTAGCTTTATTGGTAGATATATAGTGATCTTCTTTTCCTTTGAAGAATGGGAGAAGAAAAATAAAAAATGTCACCAAACGATGTGTACATTGTATTAGAAGAAGATACAAAACTACGTAAGACTACACCATCTTTATAGTCGAAGCTAAGCTATATACCAGTAACGAGAACCTTGTTAGACTTTAGTATTTTATTATGCAATAATGACTTATTGAATCATGAGTAATTACTAACTCTCCACCTACTTTGACTTCATTTTGTTCCATATAATATAAGAGCTATAATCTTTGTTTTTTAACTGTTTATCTCATTAATGATTAAGCATCGTAAAGGGTAGTAGATAGATTCAATTAATTTGGACAGGGCGTTGGATGTTGAAGAGAAGAGATATGATTGAGGGAAACAATTAATTTTAGGATTTGTTTTCTTGTACTTGGTCTCATTTCTGTTTCAGCCACGTGATTGCTAGGATTTGCCGGCCACATATATGTATTTTGTTTTTGTATGAATACTTGTAGGTCTCTATAATTCATATTGTTAACTCAAACTTCTTTTCATTTTTACGATTACATGCAAGTGGAATAGATTCACCAACAACTTCACTAATTTTGTAGCTACACAATTAGCCCCTCCTACCATGCCAATCTCAATGTAGCCATACCAATCTTCCTCTAAGCAAACCTAGCCTTCCCCACTTAAGAGAGAGCCTTGAGTTTTTATCTGTTGGATGGAAGTTCGTGTTTGATCAAATTTCTAAATATTCGTTGGAAGTTTTTAAAACCAGTATTCCAGGCTAGCCGACTGTGGATGTCTACGATACAACAACCAACAAGTTCTTGTTCTCCAATGAGAACAGGCTTGCTATTTCATGGTGACTTGACTATGTCAATAAGGTCTTTCCATCTTCTCTTCAGACCTCATCCAAAGAAGAAGCCATAAAGATGCACAAAATTCTTCTTGAGTTCTTAAAACCTGAGGCTCTTCAGCGATATATCGGTGTTATGGATGCTATAGCACGCTGACAATTCGAAAGGGAAAGTAAAGACAAAGTTGTCATCTTTTGTTGTGAAGAACTATACGTTTCGTTTGGCATGTTGATTGTTTATCAGCCTCGAAGACCCCAATCGCATCGCTAAACTATATGACCAATTCTACCTTCTGGCTTCACAAATTATTTCCATCCCCATTGATTTGCTTAGAACTCCATTTTGTCGTGCCATTAACACTTTAAAATTTATAAGGAACGAGCTTCTTGCCATTATTAAATGAAGAAAGATCAATATGGTAGAGGGAAAGGCATCGGCTACACAGGACGTATTGTCCCATATATTAACTACAAGTTTTAAGTATGGAAAGTATATGAATGAGGGCGACATCATAGACAAGATCCTAGGACTATTGATTGGTGGACACAACACTGCTAGTGCTACCTATACCTTCATTGTTAAGTCTCTTGTGGAACTCCCCCACATTTATGAGTATGTTTATAAAGGTATTACTCATTATTATTAATTCTTGTCATTTTGATTTGAATAGTTACAGTGCAATTGTTTTAACTTTTTGTTACATGTATAGAATAAGTGGAGATAGCGGAAACAAAAGCACCAAGAGAATAGTTGAATTGGAATGACATACAGAAGGTGAAATACTCATGGAACGTAGCATCTGAAGTTATGAGACTTGCTTCTCCTCTTTAGGGTGCTTTTAGAGAAGCCATCAACGACTTCATTTTCAATGGTTTCTCAATTCCAAAGGGCTAGAAGGTACTTATAATTCACTAAATCAAAATTATAAATGATGAATAGTTTTGATAAGAATAGATAAATTTACATGTGATGTCTCGTGTGCATGTAGTTGTATTGGAATGCAAGTTCAACACACAAAAGTCCAAAGTACTTCCCTGAACCAAAAAAGTTCGATCCAACTTGATTTGGAGGAAATGGACTTGCAACATACACATATATCTCATTTACTGGAGGACCTCAGATGTGTCCTGGAAAGGAATATGCTAGACTGGAAATATTAGTGTTCATGCATAATTTGGTGAAAAGATTCAAGTTTCAGAAGCTAATTCTTGACGAGAAGATCGTTGTCAATCCCATGCCAATACCCCACAAAGGACTTCCCGCTCTTCTTCGACCTCACACGTCTTGATAATTAAGTTCAAAATCATATTATCTTATTTTCCAAAACTGTTGATTTGTAAAAAATTCAGTCTCCACCATAGCTACAAAGCTATAGCTATATATACATATATAAAGATGTACAACATAAGGTGAGAAATATTTACTATTAGCTGCGAGTGTTACGATATTTCTGTTGATGTGGTTGTAGATGCATTACAGTATATGGCATGAGTATGTAACTAAAGAACCATTTCTGTCAATAAAATAAAAGAAAAACACGAAGAATTAATATGGATATAGAGGAAAACAGTTTAGGTAGCTTTAGCATATATATACTAACTTATCTTGTTACATACAATTCATAGTTATTAATGTATGAATGTAGTGTCGATACAGATACACCCCAAGAAGATCATAACATTCAACTAGATACTTGCAATCTTTGTTCATCACCATCTAATTGTGAAGAAATATATCTCCAGGCTTTTAAAATGTTAATATTTTGTAATATATCAAGTAATATTTCTCATTCAATTTCCTAATATATTAAGGAATTGATTTCTGGTAACATATTAAATGACAATATTCCCTTTTTGTTCTTAACTAGGAGTGAAAGGCAAGATGGCTGATGTAATAGCCACACATAGCATGAAATACAACAAAAGACAAAGTCACAAGCATCAACCGTATACCATATTTGTTTAGTTTACGACAAACAAACACAAACCAGTTCAGTATGTTAATTAATATGAAGGGAACAATTTGTGTTAGTATATTATGTTGTCCTTTTCTAGTTTCTATTATACATTATTCTGATTATAACATAAAAACTACGCCTGAGACAGCTAGGACAAGGAATAGAAGATGGTAAGGACATGGCTTTGCCAGAAGCAGAAAGTGGATCCTTGATCATGGTGGTTTAGTTGCAATTCCCTCCGGGTGAAAGTTATGGGTTGCGGTAAAACCAAATGCAACATTGGAAATAAGGGTGGTGTTAAAAAATGGGTCACAAAAATGTCACGTAAGACACCTTATTTAGAGTTAACAGCACGTGTGTGACACTGCCAAATTTTCGTCCAAAATAGCCTAATATTGAGCAGACTCGATAACATTTAGACCTTAATTGAGCATATTATAATGTTTGGCCCTAAATAGATCAAGCCCAACAACTTTTGGCCCCAAATTGGGCCTTTAGCCAATGTTCCAACCCAGCCAAAATAGCATCGTTTATATATCTGATAGCCAAAATAGCCAAAATAGCATTGTTCCACCATCAATAAAATATCCAAAGACTATCACCATGTGCTCTGGCTCGCAAGAGATCCTAAGCGACATCGTATGTTTGCTGAGCACCAAACAAACACGTAGACCGCCTACCCCCTCCCAGAGTCTAAGGGCCCTCATTGCGGCATCGTTTATATATCTGAAACAACATGCCAAACGTCGTCGTTCCCTCCCAGATTATAAACTCCCCTTACGACATCGTTTCAGCAGCTGAGACACTAGATCAAAAACACCGTCATTCCTACTCAGGCTTATTAGGCGAGCAATAGTTTAAAACGTCACCGTTTGGACACTCGCCAGGCAGAGTCGTGCTACTCAAGTAAACAACACCAGTGTCTTGCAACATTTTGAACAGCCCACTAACAAAACAACTAGCCAGCAAACATCCACCATGTAAGCATGCATTAAGATTTCACCAATAGCCACGAACATTAAAAAACAATCCACCTAATTCAAGGCACTTAGTATTTCCAAAAGAGGAAGGTTACAACAAAAAAAGCATGATGGGTCCACTATTTGATCCAAAAGTCGTGCCTTCTATCCTAACATTCACGTGTCTCCAGGACCATTCCCTACCACAGCAACAATATGAGCTGCTCACCTTTGGATGGACAGTTCTTATGTCAAAGCAGGATGTAGCAATCACCCCACCTTAAACGCTAGGTTCAATCCACACCTTCAAACAATAGTATCCCCTACACCAGGGAGGCAGGGACTGAAAGGTAGGAAAGGTTATCCCCTCATTTGTAGCCTCCTACAGATACCAACTAAGCATGCAAACTTCTTTACCTTCAAACAATGCCGTTCTCACCACCAGTAGAGCATTTAGGAACCAATAAATACTTCAGCTGCATGGGACAGTCAACAGTAAAGAATGTTTCGACCATAATTAAAAAGTAATAAGATCAACTGGATACAGACGATACAATATCTTGTAAGTGGTAGTTTTAATCTTGAAGGTTACATCTAACTAAGTGAAAGTAGCCCTATCTAATTGCATTGCATTGCGGATTTTCCATATTGTGTACACAGTGCACAGGAAAGCTATTCGGATAGCTTTACATTTCAGGAGGGCTCCTTTGGCTTCAATCCTGATCCATTTAATAGCACGAGAAAGAGATCCCATAACTCTTGTGATACCCAACCAAGTTCGAATTTCCTGCCAGACCATTTTAGTGAAGGGGCATTGGAAGTACAGATGGTTAACTGATTCCTCCTCTCTTTTACACAATATGCACGAGCGCTCCAAATCAAGGAAAGGAAGGTTATCCTTAGTAGGCAGGCGATTTCTCAATCCCAACCGGCCAGTGAAGGAGTATTTTGGGGGGATATAACGCTTCCAAATAAGCGACATCTATGGCCGTCTATTATGTTCAAACCGCAACAGGTCATATACTTTTTGGGATGAAAGTCTACCATTAATACACAGTTTTTGCAACTCACGCTCAACAGCCATACGACCACTAAGTTTATCCAGAAGAGAGTCACGAATCAAGCCAATTTTTTTCATTAAAAGGGAGTCTCTTGGATGAGGGATCCAATCCCAGATAGACACCCCCTAAGGAAGACAACATGGATCCACTTCACCCACAATGAATTGGCTTCGGCATGGATATTCCATAACATTCTTGCTGTAGCGCCCCAAATTAGGGGTTAGAATATTAAAGGAAGTTAGTACGAATTATGTTTGTTATTTGCTTATTAAATAT
>JAOSBP010000009.1:6415557-6426886 GCA_027563825.1 Erythroxylum mucronatum
CTAACGTGGGAGAGTATCCCAAGATATACCCGCTCTCTATCCATAGCTTCATTCTTGAAGATTCTAGCATTTCGCTCAGTTCAAATAAGGTATACGGTCGTGGAAAGGAGGAGAAGGAAATAAGATAATGCTGACTACGAGTCTTCATTACCACAATGGAAAATCACAAACGCCTCCGTCTTTCTCTGAATTGTGAGCGATTACGAGTAATCATTGAATGAGAAGATGATCGGGATGGTTGAGTGATAGGTGGTAATATTAGAGGAAAGATGGCAAGAGGAGTAGGTGAATCAGGAGTAGTGGAAACTAGTGTAGGATTGGATTTTTGGTTGAAAAGTATATGGTAATTGGAATTGTAATGGTAAAGGTAAAGGTAAATAAGTGGTAGGAGGAGAAGGAGAGGCATGCAGGAGATTAGGGAATTGAGCTTCAAGAAATTTAACATGTCAAGAGATATAGATTTTTCTTGTGGAAGGGTTAAAATATTTTAGTATAAGTTTGTTTATTCTAGTTTAACTGAGAAAGGGTTAGTAGGTACATCCAAAACCCAAAGATGATTAAGGTTAGGAGGTGTATTGGATAGAAATTCAAGAGGAGATTTGAAATTTAAGATATATGATAGTAATACATTGACGAGGCAAACAGTTGTGAAAAAGACATTAAACCTGAAACAATTCGGAAGAGAGCTATGAATAAAAGGCAAACAGTTGTGAAGAAGCTGTAGTATTCGGAAGCCGTTTGGTAATTTCACTAAAGAATATGGCGATGAATTTTTGGTAAGTTGTTTAAAGTATAGAAAGCGGGTTGAAGTTGTGAGCCGAGTTGCAGTCTCCATAAGCTGCAACGAAAATCGTTTCTGGTGGAGCTTGATGGAATGACAACAATATCAGTTTGTGAAATAGGAGATAAAAACTTTTCCTGATCACATTACTTACAACACCACTATTGCTTCCTCTCCTGATCTAAACCCTGCTTGCTTTACTCACATAAATAAATTTTGTCATTTTTAGCAAGCGATACTTGATAAGTTCAAAGCTCTCTACGACAATAATACTTAGTCCCCTATTCCTCCTCCTATAAGTGTGAATATTATTAGTTGTAAATGGATCTTCGAACCAAATTTAATCTTGATGACTCCTTAAATCACTATAAACTCTTTAGTTGCCAAAGGTTATCACCAATAATCATCAAAGAATCCCCAAAAAGGTCAGTCATGGCACAGTTACAACTAATCTTGGTGAATAGTAGTACGATGCATTTGTTGACTACCACACGAGATAAGTATGTATGGTTTTCTAAAGGATCAAGGAACTAAACCATACCCCTTGCAGATATCAAAGGGTAAGGATACTATGTTTCCAGTCACACCAAGGAATGTGATCAAGGTTGTGCCTGACTTTCAACCAAGGCCTTACATTGTTTGCAATGATGATAAGGGGAAGAAGAAATTGTACCCGAAGGGTTATTAAATGATTTGACTGATGATCAGATTGAAGCTGAAGTGAGAGAGAGACATAGATGAGGCTTGCTATGTAGCCCAGATGAAGGGAACCTATGTTACCCACTCCATTTCGAAAGCTTTAGGAAGCAACTGTGGTCGACGTACCACTGAAGACTCTTCTCAGGTAGTTGGAAGAATTACAGAAGGTCAGTACAGATCTGTTAGGATTGGGGATATCAGCTACTCAATCGAGACTCTTGTGCACATGATTATGTACATTAGGCTACACCTATTTGGAAGAAAAGTTTCACGTCTAACCAACCCTGATGACTTAAATCTCATGGAGCCAAACCTATTTGTTCAACCTCTCGCCCTTATAATCAGTGATGCGCTTGTTTTGTCTTTAAATGCATATAGCACCACTATTGCCTGTGAAGAAGAACAACAGAAGGATGATGATCGGCTTGCTTCAATAAGTGACCTAAGAGAGGAAGTGGCTCAAATACGACATGGCCTCAACTCACTTCGTAATAAAATGAAGGAAATGTTTTCAGAAATAATGAAGTATCTACGGTTGTAATTCTTTTTTATTAATAACAAATAGGGGGAGATAGGAGAAAAGGAGAAAGAAAGAAATGACAGAGATAGGGGGAAGAAGAGAAGAGAAGAAGAAGACAACAAAAGAAGCGTTTGCTATTTGCTAACAATTTTTCAATTTTTCAAGTGTATATAGTTGTATACTGTATACCATATTATGAATAATACTTTCTTACCATGATTATTTGTTATCATCAAAAAGGAGGAGATTGTTAAGTCAAAATGCCTTCATGTTTAGTGATTTTGATAAAGACCAAATAATCAGACGGAAGCAAACAAAAGTGAGACGGAAGCGCAAGGCCGAAAGTGAGACGGATGCGCAAAGACAAAAGTGAGATGAAAGTGCAAAGCCAAAAGTAAGACGGAAGCGCGAAGACAAAAGTGAGACAGACACACGAAGACAAAAGTGAGACGGAAGCGCAAAGCCAAAAGTAAGATGGAAGTGCGAAGACAAAAGTGAGATGGAAGCGCGAAGACAAAACTGAGACGAAAGCGCAAAAATAAAAGTTAGACGGAAGCGCAAACTGAAAGTGAGATGATAGAAATGAGACGGAAGAAACATCAGTCGGAAGAAATGAGACGGAAGACCCGATACCACGTCGGATGACTAATCAGATCAGTTTGAGTTAGTTACAGAACTCAACTAAATAACTGATTCTTCAAAGAATAAGAAATAAGAAGAAAGAAGCGGTTATCAAGAAGCGGTTGAAGACGAAGGCTATAAATACGAGTCAGAGTCGAAGACTATAAAAAGTTAGAGATTTTTGAAAAAGAGTTAGTGAGATTCAAAAAGCTAGAAATTTCATTGTGCTAAACGTCGAGTTATCCTTATCTGTAACAAAGCTCGAGATACCTTTCAGTTGAAAGAAGAAGAGTAGATAGCCTGAAGAGGCTAAGTCTGAAAGAATACTTGTTGTAAGAGACCTAAAGAGGCTCGGAGTCAAAGAATACTTGTAACATTGTGAAGTATAGTGAAATCTCAGAAAGATCTCTGCAGACTGGACGTAGCCCACGGTTTGGGGTAAACCAGTATAAATCTGTTGTGTCGACACTCTCTCTCAACTCTTAACTCTCTCAACTTTTAACTTTTAATCTTACTGTTTCATACGATAATTTAGAAAATATTTTACAATACTGATTTTCAATAGTTTGAAAAAAGAACAAGTTTTAAAGAAATTGTTGAATACGGGATCAGTGAAAAAGAATACACAATTTAACTCCCCCTTCTTGTGCATTTATATATCGAGTATTAAGTCTATATTAACATGTGATTCACTTCAAAATGTATTTTTTGGACTTTTATATGTATATATATAATGGGGTAACTTCCTTTAGATATTAAGGTGTTGAATGTTCTCCTAGAGTACTAAAATAAACTACCATTGTACTGCCTACTATAAGTGGAGGCTTGATATATACTTCTTTAAGACCTAAAAGGGCGTGAGCTAGTTTGTATGTTATCGTATAAGCTATGCCCATTATTTCCTTAAAAGTAATAAACCCTCTACCTAGGTATAAATTTACATATGAAATGATGGGGCTTGATTTTAGGATGGTGCCTAATGTAAATTTTACGTGCATTTGTTTGTTTAGATATTGGTATATCATATTCATTTGCTATTTTAGGTCAAAGGTCTTCACTATCTATATGTTGTCCCTTAACAAATATAGTTTTGATGTTGGCTACATTCCTATAAGTGTACCTAATATTATGCCCTATTATTGAAATTCTTTTAAGCTTCTAGCATGTTTTCTAGGTTTTCACTCGCTTTATTGAATTTAACGTATCATTAAGAACACTTATCTTCTTTACTAATGTCTCATTTTTATGCTTTAATGCGTCTAATATATGATTATCATCAATGATCACATTTTTAGATGTTTTAATGCTATGCAATCCACTTTTCATCTTTTCATTGTCATTTATGTATGCATCTAAGTGTTTTTGAAATATTAAGTTTGGAAAATATTTTTTTTCTTTTTTCATGATTTCTAATCTTTCGATTATTTTATCATATGTCAAATCACATTATCACACGAATTAGAGTTGGATATTAACTCATTATTGTCCTTAGTCAAAAAGCATTTGTAAACTATTTCTCCTTCCAAATGCACATTTTTAGATTCCTTATGTCATCCCATTTTAAGGCTTTAAGTCCATTCCGCTTATTTTTATCCTTCTTCTCCTTCTTATTGTTTTCTCTCATACTTGTCATTATTTTTTTATAAAGGATATTGTGATCATATGACTGTCTACATTCAAAATAAATAATATTAGAGGATTTACATTTTGAATCACCTTTTCCTTCCTTGAAGTCTTTTGTTTTAGAGAATTTCTTTCTCTTTAAAAAATTCTTGAATTTTCTAGTGATAAATGTGAGTCCATCATCATCACTTTCACTTTTAGATTCACTTGATTCCTCCCTTGAGACTTTGAATTCTAATTCCTTTTTTTTTGGAAGCATTGTTTGTTCTTATGTCTCTTAAATTTTCAATTCATATATGAGGAAAGGATTTGTTCTATCATGCATAATTTATAATGTATGAAAAATTTCAAAATTTGTTCCACACATTGAGACTTTATTGAATTCATTTATTCCAAATACATAAAATAAGAATATCTTATATTGAGGTTCTTATTCTTCCTGTAGTTTAATTACTTGTTTGTTATTTACAATTTTCATAGGTACAAAGGGGCTATTTGAAACTATATTCCATAGGTCTATACTTTCAAACAAATCTCACACTAGTTTTCCAATATAAGTAATTATTACCAATAAAGAAGGGTACTCTAATAATATTTTATTCTTCTTGGTTAGATGATGATGTGCAGGGGCGAATCTAGAAATTTTTTTTGAGTAGAGGCAAAATTTTAATAGGAAAAAATTTTATTTTTAATTGGTGGAAAAAATTTAATGTAGAAAAATTTTATTTTTTTGTGAGGGCAAAACTTAAAATAATATTTTTTTTGCATGAAATTTGTTGGAGGCTGTGGCCCCCACTGTAGCTCCGTCCCTGATGTTGTGCCTAAATATGCCATTATAATATTTACTCTAAATTCAAAGTTATTTACTCTAAATATGCCATTATAATATCCCTGATGTTGTGCCCCTTAGAGGACATTGGTACAACAAATTATCTTATTTTAACTATTAAATATTTGATTTTTATTCCATATTATAGTTTCAAGTTTCAACTTATCATTAATTTTAACTATTAAATATTTGATTTTTATTTCATATTATAGTTTCAAGTTTCAACATATCATTAATTTTAATTATTAAATATTTTATTTTTATTTCATATTATAGTTTCAAGTTTCAACATATCAGTAATTTTAACTATTAAATATTTGATTTTTATTTCATATTATAGTTTCAAGTTTCAACATATCATTAATTTTATATTTCTTCTTTATCAGTACTATTATGAAGAGTTTTAACAAGTATTAACCTATTGTTTTTACTATGGAGACTTTGTGTTGAGCATCATCAATTGTCATGGTTGGTGTGAGTCAATATTCTTTTTCCATGTTTTGGAATGCAATAATTGGCTTTGGACTAGGAAATTAGGATGCCAACCTTGCAATCTTTTGTTGGACATATATATATGGTGTGGGGGAGAAAAACAAACATTTACAAGTGTTTACACTCAACACTCAAAACTCTAGTATTTACACACTCTCTCAAACTACTACTCCAATACATCCCAAAATTACTCAAAAAAAAATTACTACTCTTAGTGTTTCTCTTACTCACCAATTGAGGAGAATTAAGAGTTTTACACTGTAATATTTTCTTTGCTTGGGAGATATCAATGGAAAGGGGAGGGGGTCTATTTATAGTTGTTGAGCCACCACCCTCCCTCACTTATTTTCAATGTGGGAAAAAGTTCTAAAACTAACAATCTCTCACTTGAAGACTGATTTCAATCTGTCTTCACATTTGGTTGATGCAGTAGCTCGTTTAGATCTTGTCACTCTTGTAGACCAACTGAAGTTGTACAAAACTTCAGTTTCTCAATTTTCATCACCTTAGTTAGCATGTCTGCAGGGTTCTTGCTTTCAAGGATCTTCTCAAGTGTTAACACTTCATCTTTTAACAAAAACCTGATGAAATGATGACGAACACCGATATGCTTGGTTCTGAAGTGGAATGCTAGATTCTAGTTCAGATGAATTGCACTCTGACTGTCACTATATAACACATTCTTCTCCTGCATGAAACCCATCTCCGACAGGAATTTAGGTTGTTCAATCTTTTGTCTAGGCTTGCAACAATTGTATGGGATGCTTCTAGTATGATGTTTAACTTTCATCACGATGACAAACTTTAACTTCACTTATTTTTCTTCTTATTTATATATATTCTAAGTTGACAATAATCAACAAAATTTATAACAAGGAAAGGTCCTTGAGAGGTTATAATCCGTTACTCGAAATTTGACTTTCCAATTCTCCTTAGTTGCTCATTTTCTTTTCCTTCTTTTTGGTTAGATAAATTAAATCATATAAATAAGGTTGTCTTGATAATGAAAAATCTTAATAGTTTAAATTTAACAATTCATAATTGAATAGGTTATGTGGTCTAATAGTTTCAATATGTTATTCATAGTCCCAAAAAACCAAATCTCTTAATTGTTATTATACTAAATATTTAATACAATATGGAATATATATTTTATTTTTAATGCAATTCTAAAGATCTAATTTCTAAAGGTTCTGACATCAAGAACAATTCTAGAAATTTTCATATTCCCAAACTAGACTAAATTGTGTATAATTTTGACTCTATCATCCACATCAAATGTAAACTTCTTAACACTTTGAGTATTTTATTATTAAAATAACCACTTTCTTTATCAAAGATAATTTTCTCACAGTTAACTAAACTTTTTATTTTAATCTACTATAACAAGTTCATCTCCACCTTTTGTTTGCTTTTTTGTTCTTATTATTACATCTAGTTAGTTGTAACTCTCCTTTTCTTTTGGTAAGTAAGAGATTTGCATTAGTAAAAGAAACAAAAGCTTACTACACTTGACCTTAAACTTATGATTTGGTAAGTAAAACACACTTATCGATAAGTTAAGGTTTTAAAAATGAATTCTTTAATTGTAACTCTTTACAATCTCCTTTAGTTTATCATTCACAATTAGTTAATATTTTATGTGAACTATCTTTTATTAGTCCCTTTATTATAATTATTTTTAATCAATAATCTCAAGGGTATTTTCTTCACCAATGCTACTAATTTTCCTATCTCTATTACTTATGTAATCATCCTCTTATAATAACACAATATTCCACTGTGAGATACCAAACATTCATAGCTCTTTATATTTAAAGATAATGATCTATATAAGCTTTTCCTTTGATTCTTATACCTTGAATGATAAGCTCTTTCTTATCCTTATGTTTCTCTGCTTCCTGTATTGGAATATATGTATGTTCTAAATATAACTCCACCTTACCATACTAAAATATCACTTGAATTATCTCATTTTTTCTTATCATCATTATTTATCTTAATCAAACTATTCTTTAAGCTTTATATGGATCATTATAATACACATTCTCCAAATTATTATTTATCTTAATCAACTTACCTATATGTATTATATATGACACTAATTTAACCAAAATCCAAATATGTATGATTGTAATTAGGGGTTATTTTTAGAATTCAAGAAACCTAATGTTTCCTTTTCACCTTCAAAAAATTACCGTAACAGAATTTCTTTCAACTACTTGAAAGAAAAGTATATTAGAATCTGAAGATAAAGTTGAGGGTAGATATATACAAAGTTTATTTATCCAATCATTATAAAATAAATTAATAATCTCTTGTCCTTGATATCTTTACTTATTGTTGTTATGTGATTTCATATCCTTTTATTATGTTCACCAAGTTAAATTATCATAACATTATGCATTACTTTAAAGCATAATTGCATCAAACAATTATTGTCATTCAATATATCAACGAGACACTCAAAATTGCAAAGCTACTAGTTTGAAGAGATTTAAAATACTTCAATATTTATAAAACCATTATCTCTAGTTTAACAACGCCATATGAAGATTGATGTATTGTTTTTAAATTACATTTTGGATAGTAAAAAATTTTAAAATTACAACCATCTAGTTTCTTCACAAAGATTAATTTTTAGTATAAAATATACTAACTGTGATTGATTCGAATATTTCTAGCTACACCCTCATTAGATGTATATGTATTTACTTACAACATTGCTCTGAGATTTAAGATGGATGCCAATAGAACTTACATTTATGTTGCATGAATATTTAGAATTCATGATTTCGGTGGGGCTTCTGGAAGAGTTGACTCTTGAAAATCTTTTACTTTCATGTTAAGGACATGAAAAATCTTGGCTAGTAAAAGAAACACATCTGTTAGAACACTCTTCATTAAACAAAAATTGGAGACAAGTTTAAAGGGCAACAAGAGAGAAAGACATAAAAAAGAAAACAAAATTATATGCTTTCAAATTGAACATCTTAGCTTGTAAATTATGTTTATCAATACCCTTTAAAAACTTAGAATCAAGGACGGTGAAAGGATTCAAGTTGATTAGTCTTCAGTTGGATTTAAGTTTTTTTTTTAATTTTAGATTTCAAATTTGATTTAGACCTTTATTTAGAATTTAGGCCATGAATTTTGAGCCCAAGCCTCAACTCGAAGCCCAAATTATTTTCATTATAACAAAACTATATTGTTTTGTATATTGATGAAGGATAAAAGATATGAAGTGTAAAACCCCGAGCCTTTCCTTTCATTGAATATAAATTTTTATGTTCGGTAAATAGTATTTTTATATGAATAGTGATTTTTGGGGGGACTCAATCCCGAAATATTAAAAATTATTTGGAATAAGTATTAGAGTCCAATAATACTAAACAGATCGAAAGCAAGTCTGATCAGAAGAGTTTTGGGAGTTCCAAAAGTGTAGAACTAAAATGCCCCTTTTGGAAAATAATGGGTATTATTGATTTTAAGTTCATTTGAAAATTTGTAAAGCATCTAATCAATAAGTATTAACCCTAATTATATTATTTTATGGTCAATTTGATGATAAGACGGTTGTGGAATATTTTCAGGATTTAATTCAATTAGTTGGTGAATTAAATGCATCATAGGGCAATTTGGTCTTTTTATAAGAAATTAGTCAATTGATGAATCATTATAAGAGAATCAATAGGAAGGTGACATATGGAATCTATTAAATGAGTATAAAAAGCAAAAAGTAAGACATGTTGCTTCATTTTCAAGTGTTAATCATGAGAGTGATGAGAGAGTAACGAGAGAGACCAAAAAAGAAAGGGAAAAGAAGAGAAGTCAAGCATGAACGTCGGCCAAGGAAAGTGGAAGAAGAGTTAGTTGTCTTTGATGGAATTTGATGGTGATTTGGAGAAATCTTGAAGTATTCATAAAATACCCAAAAGATTGGAGGAAAAGGTGGTGAGTTTTTAAAGTGGGATAGATGTGTTTGAGATCAATTGTGTTTTGGTGTTTCTTTGTATGGAATTGGTTGACTATGACAAGAGAGGAACATGTAACGGAATTCTGTCTTAGGTTTGTTTGAACTAGTCCCATTGTTTTAACCATAACTCTTCCTACAAACCTCCAAATTGTTTGAATCCAACTGGAGATGAAATTTAAGACATAGCACTAAAAATCTCTATAGACAATCGGACCTAATTTTGGCTTAATGACATTGGAAATTGAGATTGAAAATGGTGACCTTATGTTGCCCCTATATTAGAGTAGTTTGTGATTTTTAGTGCATAATTCATGATTTAGACGTTCAAATGGCTAGATTTTTGATGTTATGGAAACTAGAGACACATTAAAACAAATGTATAGAAGACCTGAAAACCTAATTTTAACGTTTAATATATAAAAATTATGGAAAAATTAGAAGTATGAATTCTGGGCAGGGGACACGATAGGTGGGAAATTGCACTATTTTGAGTTTATTTTCATTTCATATTTAAACCAATTCGAACTTTTTTGGATGTTTATAAAACTTTGCAAACCTCTAGAAATAAATAAAATATGACTTACCATATATGAATTGGGTGAGGTAGTGTTTTGAAGAAATTGATAAGTTGGAATGGGAAGAAGATGGTATTGAAGTAATTTTATAAGTTAGATTTTGATATGGAGAATAATAGATTAGCTTACAGAAGTTAAATAAAAAATATGATTAGCGTACGTGTTACGCGATTAAAGATAAATCTCGAATTTAGTTAAACCAAATATATATTTTTAATTCCTTATTTCCTAATTTGTATATAAATGCCTAAGAAAAATGCGGTTGGTGTAGGTGAAGGAGAGGCACCAAAGGCATGAGTATGTTTGGCGATAAGTTCGCAAAACAGTGAGTGTATTTTAATTATTTTATATGAATAAATTCTTTGCAAAAGAATTGATGACATGTGATTTTAAATTGTATAGTTATGAGTTTTATGTGAATGATACATTACGAGTGAATATTGCTAGTATAAGCTTATGTTTTAGCAATATATGAATTGAAGTTGAAAGTTGAATTTCATACTATTTTAAGTTACATTGAAATTATGTTATTGGTTGATAAAGAGGAAATAAGATTTTTTAGCCTATGGTCCATCGTTAGGTTTTATACATACTATTATACTAGTGTATAATGTTTAATCTAGTACAGGTAAGTGATGTAGAACCAGCTCCATAACTAGTGGTTAACCAGTTATGGGTAAGCGATGCAGAACCATCTCTGTAATCACTGATGTATAGTAGTTGACCTAGTGCAGGTAAGTGATGTAGAACTAGCTCCGTAACTAGTGGTAACTAGCGGTTAAACAGTTACAGGCAAGCAATGTAGAACCAGCTCCGTAATCACTAATATATAGTGGTTAACAAAGTGTAGGTAAGCAATGTAGAATTGGCTCCTTAACTGTTAGTTAACCAGTCACGGGTAAGCGATACAGAACCAACTCTGTGACTGTATACTTAAAGATACTTTATGTCGTGTATGAAAGTTCATGATAATAATGATGCCACCACAATTTACTTTATTAGTAACTTGAAAATTTGATTTTTTGAAAACATATATGTTTTATATTGGTATTGTATCATAAGAAATGAAATGAATTTATTTATAGGGAGGTTTAAATTGTTAAATATGATTTGCATAGAATTGATAGCACTTGTTAGAGCCCGATCCCGGAATCCAACTCTCTTACTTACTACCTGCACTTGGAAAAACTAAAAACCATAATTTCAATTTAAT
>JAOSBP010000009.1:6426986-6466782 GCA_027563825.1 Erythroxylum mucronatum
CTCTAAATCTCATGGGAGATCAAACCCTAGGAAACTTTCTTCTTTCTCTCCTCTTCTCTCCATTTACGACATCTCTCCTCCCTCTCACTCTAAATTTCGAAATTCTTCTTCTTTTTCCTACTACATCTCATTTAACTTCTCCTTATATACTTCTTACCAACTTAACTTAAGCCCATAAGGCTTAAGCCCAATTGTTTTATTCCTTCTTTCTTTTATTCTCTACTAACACATAACTTAAGCCCATTTCCTTTATTCTTTTCTTATTTCCTTTACTACCACACTAACATGACTTAGCCCATATCTTTATTCAAGCCCAACTAACTCATTTAGGTACATTTAATTCAACTAACATATTAAATGACATCTTAAATGCTCAATTAACTTAATGCTAACATACTTGATTAATTACAATTTAATTGTAATTAATGCTAATACAACTTAATTAATGCTAATTATGTTAATTAATCATAAAAAAAAAATTCGGGGCCAATAGCACTCATTGAGCTCATTGAGTTCACACTCTACTTTCTCTTTTTTCAAAATAAAACCTCCTAGATGCACACTTAGGACCTTCAGTAGCAGGGACTCCACCTCACGAGTAGTCAACTTTGTCACGTACTGCTATGTAGGCATTTTTACTTTGTAAATATTTTTGGAACTATTGCATATTTTTTTTAAATATGTTTGGGAATGTATATTCGTGTAAAGAATGGATGTTTATAAAGGTTTTTAAATACAATGCATGAATATGTTTTAGCTTTTTAAATTTTATTAAAGTGATTATTTAGATTGCTTGTGAGTAGACTTGAAGTCCAAAATTTGTATTGGGGATTTTGATGTTAATATGTAAGTGTTTTGAACTTTTACAAGGATTTTGAAATTTTGGGGTGTCAAAATACAATCGTTGTGCTACTTGAAATTTTAATAAAATGGTTCACCAAAAAAAACCACAACCTATATATATTTTTGTATTGAATTAAAGCTTTTCGATAAAAAGGGCAATAGGCTTACTCCTTGGAAACTTTTCAGGTGGATCAGATATTGACTAGAGGGCCACTGTGGGATGCCAAGCAGACCGCCTAGTTGTTTCAGGATATAGACATCCCGAGAGAGCCATTCCAACAGTTCCTACACCTGAGGCACCTCTAGCACGGAAGGATGAACACATGCCAGACTCAACGAGTGCCTCTATAAACTAGCCACATTCCAAATTGTCAGGGGCACAAAACCAACTAGGGTGAATTTTAATGTGGAACATTTGGCTCAGATACTCGACGTGGAAGTACAACAACCAAGCCAAAATGTGGAAGCTTTAGAATGTTCGATTGAGCACGTCTATAAATTGGGTGCGAAGATTTTTGACAGAAGTGGAGATCCTGAGTGTACACTCACAGGGTTAGATTGGGTTATGAAGATATATAGAGTTGTAGGATGCATAGATGAGTAGAGAGTTATTTTTCCACCTTCCTCCTAGAGGATAAAGCAAAGGATTAGTGGGAAGCCATTGAGAGATGACATCCGGATGAGGTTTCATAGGAAGAACTTTAGAGAGAGCTCATAGATAGATTATACCCACAGAGTTATAAGGATGCTAGAGTAAAAGAATTTTTCTGTCTAGAACAAGGTTCGACATTAGTGATGGATTATAAAAAGAGATTTTCGAAACTTGTCAAAAGTGTTCCATTTATTGCTGCAAAGAAGAGCAAAAGTGTAAGAGGTTTGCTGCAGGATTGAGTCAGAGATTGCAAATCCATCTATCTTTGGTTTCACAGACACACAACAAGGAATTAGTTGAAACTGCAATAAAAGTGGAGAGAAATTCAATAACAATCACTCAGAGTTCTAGATTAGAACAGAAGCGCAGTGCACAATTAGTTCATCCCAGGGTTCAGCAAAGAGAAATAAATCAAGCTGGATGGGTCACAGGAGGTATGGTAGAGGTGGATTGTCTAGTCAAAGATCTTTTGGGTCACCAATTAGGCCCATAGACTCTCGTAACCCGAGGACCCTAGTGCCAGAGTGTACTAATTGTGGAAAAAGACATTTGGGTGAGTTTCGAAGAAATAAGATGAGTTGCTTCCATTGTGTTCAAAAGTGCCACTTTATTAGAGCTTTTCCGAATTTAGTCATCATAGAGACGTTAGTGGGTAGATCTTCACCACCTCCACAAACTAGAGGGGGCTATAGACAAGGCGACTGGGGTTCTCAAACTAGAGGGTTGAGTTTTACTACATCCAACAAACGTTCAGGGGGTAGGGGAGTATCCTCTATAGGACAGGTAGGTAAATTCCATGCATTGGCCTGAGTTTTTGCAATCACTCAACAGGGGCCGATGCTACATCAGATGTAGTCACCGACATGATATCTGTTTTTGATCATGATACATATGCTTTGATAAATCCCGGTGCTACACATTCTTTTATATCATGAATTTTTCTGCAAAATTGAGTGTTGAGTTTCAGTTGTTAAACATTAGGATCGTAGTTTCCTCCCAACTAGAAACCCACTCTTCAATGAAAGAGTGTTTGTAGATAGTAGAATACTAGTTGAGGGTAAGGAGTTTCCGGTAGGCCCGATCATATTGGATATTTGGGATTTGACGTCATTATCAAAATGGATTGGTTATCCACACATCGAGCGGTGATGGATTGCTTTAAAAAGGAGGTTATGTTGAGTCAATTAGGGAAACTAGAGGTGATATTTTGTAGGATACAGAAAGTTCATCCCACTACTATAGTGACCGCTATGGTAGCTAGTAAAATGCTCCATAAAGGATGCCAAGGATACCGAGCTTACATGATTTAATTGAGTAATGACGAGGTTCAATTAGGAGATATTCCGGTGGTTAGAGAGTTCCCTAACGTGTTTCTGGAGGATCTTCCAAGATTACCCTCGGATAGGTAATAGAGTTTAGCATATATGTACCTCTAGAAACCCAATCGATTTCAATTACTTAATACATAATGGTTCCAGCGAGGTTAAAGGAGTTTAAAGTACAAATAAAGGAGTTGTTAGATAAGGATTTCGTGAGACCTAGCCCTTCTCTATAAGGGGCTCAAGTCTTATTTGTTAAAAAGAAAGATAGGAGTTTAAGGTTGTGTATCGACTATAGACAACTGAATAAAGTGAAAGTTTGCAACCAATATCTGCTCCTGATGATTGATGATTTATTTGATTAGTTACAAGGATCCAAGGTGTATTCAAAGATTAATCTAAAATTAGGTTATTATCAGTTGAAAGTCCGCAGTGAAGATATTCTGAAAACTACCTTTAGGACTAGGTACAAGCATTATGAATTCTTAGTTATGCCCTTTGGATTAACGAATGCTCCGGCTGCTTTTATGGATTTGATAAATAGGGTGTTTTGAGAATACCTAGATAAGTTTGTGATCATTTTTATTCATGACATATTGATGTACTCAAGTAGTTATGAGGAGCACACAAAACTCCTTCGGATAGTATTACAAGCCCTACGAGAGCATCAGCTATACGCTAAGGTTAGTAGGTGCCAGTTTTGACTAAACAAGGATATTTTTTAGGTCATATCATCTCAGCTGAGGGACTTAGTGTGGATCCCCAAAAGATTGAAGTTGTGAGGCCTCCCACAACTGTGACAAAATTCAGGAGTTTCCTTAGATTAGTAGGCTATTATAGGAAATTTGTTGAAGGATTTTCTATAATAGCAACCTAACTGACCAAGTTGACGCGAAAAGATGAGAAGTTTGAGTCGTAAGATGCTTGTTAATGAAGTTTTGATGAATTGAAAGAAAGGCTAACAACAACTCCTGTACTCATATTACTAACGGAGACGTACTATTTCAATAGCACAACTAAAGTCGATATATCTTCCAGTTCTAGTGGAAATGAGGTTTCTAAGAGTGAGATTATATATGGCAAACTCAGGGCATTAATTATTACCTTTTATATTCGTCCCATTTTGGTGGATCAGATTAGAGAGGGATATAAACAAGATTTGCAACTGATGAAGTTGAAGACCGAAGTTAAGACTGGGCAGAGAATAAATCTTAAAGTCAAGGAAGATGGTACAGTGATACGGGGGTAATGATAATGTGTACCAGATATAGAAGAATTAAAGAAAGAGTCTTAAAAGAAGCTCACTCCTCAGTTTACGCTATGCATCCAAATAGCATGAAAATGTATCACACTATCAAAGAACACTATTGGTGGAGAGAGATGAAGAAGGAAATATCATAATTTGTTTCTAAGGGTCTAACCTATCAACAGGTCAAAGCAGAACATCAGAAGATTATAGGTTAATGTAGCCCCTCCTTATCCCAAAATGAAAGTGGGAGAAGATTATTATAGATTTTGTAGTAGGACTTCCACGGATTCAGAGGGGGCATGATGCTATAAGGGTGATAATGTACAAGTTAAGAAAGTCTGCACATTTTCTTCCAATCAGGAATGATTATCCCTTATATAGTTTAGCCTAACTTTATGTAGATGAGATAGTAATACTCCATGATACACCGATTTCTATTGTCTCAAACTATTACCCTAGGTTTACATCAAGATTTGGCCTAACTTATAGAAGCCCTTAGGTACGTGAAGTTTAGCACTTCTTTTCAGCCCCAGATGGATGGATAGTCAAAAAGGACTATCCAGACACTTAAGGATATACTTAGGTCTTGGGTCATGGAGTTCAAGGGGAGTTGGGATATGCACCTACCACTAATAGAGTTTGCGTACAATAATAGTTATTAGGTCAATATTGATATAGCCCCTTATGAGGCACTTTATAGAACAAAATGCAGAACACTAGTATGTTGAAATGAGGTAGGTGAAAGGAAACTGATAAGTCTTAAGCTTGTACAGATGACAAAAAATAAAATTTAAGTTATTCGGGACAAATTAAAGATAGCCTAGAATAGGTAGAAAAGCTATGCGGATAATCACCGCAAAGATCTTGAATTTGAAATTGGAGATAGAATTTTTCTTAAGATTTCCCCTTGGAAAGGTGTACTTCAATTTAGGAAACATGATAAGTTAAGTCCATATTATATGGGATTGTATGAGATCAGATAAAGAATTGGGTCAGTGGCGTATCAATTGAAGCTACCGGATGAGCTCGTAAGGATTCACGTCTTCCATGTATCTATGCTTTGCAAATACCTACTAGACACTTCCATGTAATCATAGCAAAACCAGTGAACCTAAAGGAATATTTGACTTTCGAGGAAAAACTAGTATGGATCCTTAATCTTACAGAACAAGTTCTGCACAATAAGATCATTCCTTTGGTTAAGGAACTGTTGAGGAATCACGCAGTAGATGAAGCTACTTAGGAGCTTGAGCCGCAAATGCGTACTCGGTATCCCCACCTGTTTTAAACATGTATGTTTAGTTAAAAATTGAGGACAAAATTTGTAGGGGGGATGATTGTAAAACCTCGAACCTTTCCTTTCATTAAATATAATTTTTTTATGTTCGGTGAATAGTTTTTTTCAGATGAATAATGATTTTTGGGAGACTCAACCTTAAAGTATTGAAAATTATCTAGAATAAGTATTAAAGTCCAATAATACTGAATGAAACGAAAATAAGTCCGATCAAATGAATTTTGAGAATTTCAAAAGTGTAGGACTAAAATGCCCTTTTTGGAAAATAATGGGCAGTATTGATTTTAAACCCATTTGAAAAAATTTTAAAGCCTCTAGTCAATAAGTATTGACCCTAATTAGAGTATTTCAAGGTCAATTTGATGATAAGACGGTTGTGGAATTTTTCAAGATTTAATTTGATTAGTTGGTGAATAAAATGCATTAAAGGGCAATTTGGTCTTTTTACATGAAGTTAGTGGATTGATGAGTCATTTGAAGAGAAACAAAAGGAAGGTGACATGTGGTATCCATTAAATGAGTATAAAAAGTAAAAAGTAAGACATGTTGCTTCATTTTCAAATGTTAATCGTGAAAGTGATGAAAGAGTAACGTGAGAGACGAAAAAAGAAAGGGAAAAGAAGAGAAGCCAAGGGTGATCAGCCAAGGAGAGAGGAAGAAGAGTGTGGTTGTTTTTTATGGAATTTGATGGTGATTTGGAGGAATCTTGAAGCATTCATCAAACACCTAAAAGATTGGGGAAAATGATAAGTTTTCCTAACATAAATTTCTAATTTTTATGAGTTTTTTTTAAGTGGGATGGATGTATTTAAGATCAATGGTGTCTTGGTTTTACTTTGATGTTTCTTTGCATGGAAGTTGAATATGACAAGAGAGGAACATATAGTGGAATTCTGTCTTAGTTTTGTTTGAACTAGTCTTATTGTTTTGGCCATAACTAGGCCGACAAACCTCAAACTTGTTTGATTCTAATTGGAAATGAAACTTAAGACATAAAAATAAAAATTTCTAGAAGAAAACTAAACCTAATTCTAGCTGAATGACATTGAAAATTGAGATTGAAAATGGTGAACTGATGCTGCCCCTGTATTGAGTCAGTTTGTGATTTTTGGTGCATATTTCATGATTTAGAAGTCCAAATGGCCAGAGTTTTGATAATATGGAAACTAGAGGCATAGGGGAACAAATGTCTAAAAGACCTCAAAACCTAATTTGAACGTTTACTATATGAAAATTACGAAACAAATAAAGGTATGAATTTTGGGCAGGGGACAAGACTGGCAGGAAGTTGCACTATTTTGAGTTTGTTTTCATTTCTAATTTTTACCAAATCACATCCGAACCCTTTTGGATGTTTATGAAACTTTACAAACACCTAGACATAAATAAAATATGACTTACCATATATGAATTAGGTGAGGTAGTTTTTTTTAAAGAAATTGATAAGTTGGAATGGGGAAAAGATGATAGTGAAGTAATTTTCGAAGTTAGATTTTGAAACGAAGAATAGTAGATTAGCTTACCAAAGTTAAAGTAGAAATAAGATTAGCATACATATTACGTGATTAAATACGAATCTCATATTTTGTTAAACCAAATATATAGTTTTAATGCCTTATTTCCTAATTTGGAAATAAATGCTTAAGCAAAATGTTGTTTGTGTAGGTAAAAGAGAGGCACCGAAAGTGTGAATGTGCTTGGCGATGAGTTCGCAAAATAGTGAGTGTATTTTAATTATTTTATATGAATAAATTCTTTGCAAAAAAATTGATGACATGTGATTTTAAATTGTATGATTATGAGTTTTATGTGAATTATACATTACGAGTGAGTATTGCTAGTATAAGCTTATGTTTTAGCAATATATGAATTGAAGTTGAAAGTTGAATTTCATATGTTTTGAAGTTACATTAAAATTATGTTATTGGTTGATAAAGAGAAAAGATGCTTTTTTTGGCCTATGGTAACCGGTCAAGTTTTATACATATTATTATAACGGTGTATAAAGGTTAACCTAGTACGGGTAAGCAATCTAGAACCAGCTTCTTAACTATCGATGTATAACGGTTAACCTAGTACGAAAACTAGTGGTTAACCAATTGCGGGTAAGCGATGCAGAACCAGCTCCATAACCATCGATGTATAGTGGTTCACCTAGTGCAGGTAAGCGATGTAGAACCAACTTCGTAACTAGTGGTTAACTAGTTGCGGGTAAACGATGCAGAATCAGTTTCATAACTTTATTGTTAAGGGCACCATATGACAAAGAAGTTAGTGGTGAGTTATGTAATGTAAGAAAGTTCATGACAATAATAATGCCGCCACAATTTACTTTATTAGTAACTTGAAATTTTGATTTTTTTAAATCATATATGTTTTATATTGGTTTTATATCATAAGAAAAGAAATAAATTTGTTTTAGGGAGGTTTAAATTGTTAAATATGATTTGTATAGAAATGTTAACACTCACTGAACTCGTTTAGCACACATTATGCTTTCTGGTTTCAAAATAAAACCTCTCAAGTGCACGCTCAGGGGATTCAATAGTAAAGAGTCCACCTCACAAGTAGTCAACTTCGTCATATGTTGCTGTGTAAGCATTTTTGCCTTATAAATTTTTTTGGAACTATTACGTATCTTTGAATATGTTTGGGAATGTATATTTGTGTAAATAATGGATGTTTATAAAGGTTTTTTTAAAATGAAATGCATGAATATGTTTGGCTTTTTAAGTTTATTGAAGTGATTGTTGAGATTGCTTCTAAGTGGACTTGAAGTCCAAAATTTGTAGTGGGGATTTTGATGTGATTATAGAAGTGTTCTGAACTTTTACAAGGATTTGAGAATTTTGAGAATGTCAAAATACAGTTGCTGTGCTACCGAATTTTTTAATATAATGGTTCACTATGAAAAACTTCACCACTTCTATCTTTTTTATGTTGAATTAAAGCTTTTCGATAAACAAGGCAATAAGTTTAGCTCCACGGGAACTTTCTAGTTTGATCAAATATCAGCTAAAGGGACACCGTGGGTATCAGGAAGACTACCTAGTCGTTTTAGGATAGGGGCCTTTCATGAAGTTTTCCTTTATTTTAAAAAAATATAGAAAAACTTTTTAGTCCTTATGATTTTGACATTTTTATGGTTTCCAATGTCTTAAAAGAAATTCTTTGAAAAAAATGATGAAATATATGTGACATGAACATTAAACAGAGAACAATAAAATATTACTTACATGACAAATCTAATCAAACTCTTAAACTCGAATCAAATTAACTAAATTTTACCTAAAGTAATAATTTATTATAATTATCTTAAATTATTAATTTAAATTGAGTTTAGTTAGTTTATAATGAGTTTAAGAGTTGAGTTAAGTTATCATGTCCATTACATTTGATTAGTTCATATATAATGTTTATACTACGTGCATTTATCATTATATTTTACCAGAAGATTAAGAGAAGGAATTTTTCTAAAAAATTATTATCTAGATATTTAAAAATTAGAGAATTTTTCTTAAGTTTTTAAATCACAAAAGAGGCCCACGTCTTTACTCTATTGATGAATAATTATTTTCAGATCTATCAAATCCCAATCAAAGTTGGGATTCGATCGAATGCTTCGAGCATGATCCAGATTCAAACAAATTTTGATTTACTCTAAATGTATTTTGGGTCGAGAAAAAAATAGACCAATCCGACTTGACTTATTGCTATCTCTATCTAAAATTTGAATCTAATTCAAAAGATATTAGCCTTATGAAAGTTAAAATCTTAATCTTCTATTAATATTTTTGTAATTAACTCGTTTTATGTGGTGGAGTTCAATAAGTTGGAAGTAATTATATAACTTATTTTGTCATGCGATTTAATCATAAATTCAATTAACAATCAAAAGCTTGTAGCAAGGTGAAATTTGTTATGATACGAGAAGGGAGTGTGACGAGTAAGTTGAGAATTGAAAAGGGAAGTCTTAAGAAGTTAAACGCACAAGCAAGCAACGAATCAGAAATACATAGCCAATAAGCAAAGTTAGGAACATTATTACTCCCCTTGACATACTGAAGTATGATGCCCCTACTCCTTGTCTGACAAGTACACACCACAGCTCAGCATTGCTAAAAACTTAAGACAAGTATCTCTGAACCTATACCTGAATTGAGCTTCCCAGGGAGCACATTATTAAAACATCTCTTGGAATATAGTCTACAGATTCATCAGAGCCAACACAAATAAACATATGGAGCACCATCGACCATGCTTCAAACTGCAAGCTTGTATCAATGCGGCTCAGACCATGAGGCATACAGATCTCCCAGCTCTGACTACTGAAAAATCTACCAAACGCGTCATCAGAGGAAAAATCATTGTCGTTAACAGTGATGACCGGTCGGGTCCGGGGAAATCAGCATATTTGCAGGTCCATAGTGCCACGGTAGTTGAACCAGGTAAGTCTATCTCTTGCAAACTTTAATAGTTTACCCAGAAATTTTGAGTCTGTAAAATGATTAGTCCTTATCTGAACTTCAAGAATAAGCCATCACGATTTCAATTCAAAGAATATCAATCTTCTACAGTCCTACTGATCTTTTAGCTTGCTGCTTGCTTCCATTCCATAGATACAGGAAAAGGGAAGCTTAGTGGCAAAGCATACTTCAAGTCCGGAAAGAGCGTTAAACATGATGGTATTAAAACAACGACATACAAGGTGAAACTGTCCGTGGATGCAGAGTTTGAAATTCCAGGGGCAATTCTTATAACAAACGAACATAAGCACGAATTCTTCCTGCAATCAGCAGTTCTTGCAGCTCCAGACAATCAGATCATCCACTTCGACTGCAGGTCTTGGATTTATCCGACCAAGAAGACAAAATCATCACGAATTTTCTTCTCGAACACTGTAAGCTTGACATAGCCAAGTTATGTTGATTCCTGTGTCCAATTAATTCGATCAAGTAGAATAAATAATGTGTTTTCTCAGTGTTATCTCCCAAACCAAACACCAAGTGGTTTGTTGGAGCTGAGAAGGTCGGAACTTGTAAACTTGAGGGGAGATGGAACCAGGGAGAGGAAAGAATGGGACAGAATTTATGACTATGATTGCTATGACGATCTTGGTTCTCCTGACAGAGGTCGGGACTACATTAGACCAGTCCTCGGAGGTTCCAGATTTCGTCCATATCCTCGTCGGGGAAGAACAGGTCTTCCTTCAAGCAATACAGGTGTCCAGATTTTGACATTTTAACATCTTTGGCACTCAATTTTTTCCATTCACTTCCATCAAAATTTCAACAGTTTGAAGCCATTTTTTACTAATTGATAGCTTGAACATATAACCTTCAGCTGAAAGCCGACCAGAAATGATCAACTTGGATATATACGTTCCTCCAGATGAGAGATTTAGCCCCAAGAAGCTAGCAGAGGTCGTATCGCGTTCCATCCTAGCTGCTGTACATTTTCTGATACCCGAGGTCAAATCCGTTTTAAGAAATGATTCAAATAGCTTCGAGTCATTTGAAGAAATACTTGATATGTTTAGTAGGAAAAGAAATCAAGTAGCAGAAGGAAAGACGACAGAGAAAATGAAGAAACTATTACCAGATAACCTTTACCAGGAGATCACACATGCAAGCCAAGAACAGCACTCGAAATTCCCATTACCACAAATTATTGCAGGTGACGGAGCTTGATATCTGGCTTGATAAGATAGACAGCCGATGCTTCATTTGTTTGTTTGAGCAGTTGGGTTGACTTCTTGATCATATTCCAGAGAACGAATTTGCCTGGATGGACGATGAGGAGTTTGCTCGCCAAATGCTTGCAGGAACTAATCCAACTCGAATTCAATGTTTGCAGGTTAACTTTATTATCCATGTCCTGAAAACCAACATTTGTACCACTCTTCCGTTAAACTTTCAGATGCATCTGCTGCTATTGTTAACTCTTTTTGCTTGTGTTAACTGTGACCTATACAAATATATTTATATAACTAACCAAGATCATGCTGCGATATCTGCTTCAAATATTCTCTTTTAAAAGTAATTTTTTGACAGAAATTTCCCCCAGAAGGCAAAACAAGTGTGAGCAGTATCAGGGAATCACACATACTGCACAACCTTGACGGACTGACTGTTAACCAGGTACTGCAACTGACCCTGGCTGTCACCCAATTAGTCCACCAAACCCAACATTACCATCACGACAGTGTTCCATTAAAATAACAGAGGAACAGGTCCATATCTTACAGCCTCGCATATGCAATTTCATATAGGGCAGAAGTAAATGGATCTTTTTATTGTGTAATTTATTAAGGACTTCAAAAGAACACAACTTTTTAACTATATATACTTTTTTTTCTTCTCCTTAACGCACCAGGCAATGATCCAAAGGAGGATATTCATCTTGGATCATCATGACTACCTCATGCCCTTTTTGAGCAGAATAAACAAAAAAGATGTTTGTGCTTATGCATCAAGAACACTGTTATTTCTAAGAAAGGATACCACACTAAAGCCGATTGCAGTAGAACTGAGCTTGCCTGGTTCCTCCAGGTACACCGGAATGAGTTGGGTGTTCCTACCAGCAAGTAATGGTACCGAAGCAGCACTGTGGCAGCTTGCTAAATCTCATGTTGTAGCCAATGACTCAGCTTACCATCACTTAGTCAGCCATTGGTAAGTTGAAATACCGTCTAAAACTTCTATTTCTACACAATTTGTAAATCGTGCCTCATATCTTGTATATCATGCTATTCTTATCATAATAAGTCGGACTTTTTAGGCTGCACACACATGCAGTGGTTGAGCCATTCATAATTGCAACAAGAAGGCAGCTGAGTGTAATGCATCCAATTCATCGCCTATTAGATCCTCATTTCAAAGACACCATACATATCAATGCATTGTCTCGGACCATCCTAATAAACGCCAAGGGCATTCTTGAACAGACCCTGTTTACTGGCGAAGTATCTATGGAGCTGTCTTCTGAACTCTATAAAGAGTGGAGATTCGATGATCAAGCTCTTCCTGCCGATCTTCTCAAGAGGTAATGCATACCATTAGTTTTCAAAGAAAGATCCACTACATTTCCTCGCATTATCAGTGTAGCGAGGAACGATGAATTACTCTTGTTGTTTTCCTGACATCTAGCTATTAATTTTGGTCAAGTGAAGACTGCTTCCAAACTAGTATACTGGCATACATAGGGTAAATAAATCAGCTTTAAGATGCTTACACAACTTTTAACAAACTATTTTGCAGAGGAATGGCTGTGAAAGACCCTGATCAAGACAGCCTAACTGGGGTACAGCTCCTCTTCCAGGATTATCCATATGGTGTAGATGGACTTGACATCTGGAGTGCAATCAAGAAATGGGTCAGAGACTTTTGCTCCATTTTCTACAAGGATGATGATTGTGTCAAGAACGATATAGAAATTCAAGCATGGTGGTCAGAAATCCAAAATGTCGGCCATGGTGATAAGCGCAATGAGACATGGTGGTATAAGATGACGAGACTTTCTGACCTAATAGAGGCTCTAACAACTCTCATATGGATTTCATCTGCTTCTCATGCTTCTGTGAACTATGGACAATATGCATATGCTGGCTACCCTCCAAACCGTCCTATGAGATGTCGAAAATTCATTCCAGAGGAAGGAACGATGGAGTTTGCTGAGTTCCTTGGAGATCCTGATGCATACTACCTTAATATGCTGCCTGACAGATTCGAAATGACTCTCAGCATGGCATTGGTAGAGGTCCTCTCGCAATTCTCTTCTGATGAGCAGTACTTGGGTCAGAGGCCATCAGAGTGGATCAGCAACAAAGAAATTCAGAAAATATTCGAGAACTTCAACAAAGAACTTCGAGACATAGAGAGGAAAATCCTTGAGAGGAACTCAAATACGAAGTTCAGGAACAGACAGGGTCCTGCCAAGATCTCATACAACCTGCTCTGTCCAAATACAGATAATGTTGAATCTAAAGAGGGTATTACGGGAAAGGGGATCTCTAACAGCATATCAATTTAACACATGGCAAAACAATGCACACTGCTTAAGCAATGAATACTACAACATTACTGAAAAATAATAAAAGGAGATTTGGAGGAATTGAATTGTTATTCATCGTGAGGCTTGAGCCACATAAATACATGTTTACAACACTAACTACTCCTTAAGTTTAGCCTAATACAAGGCTATCAAATGTACACCGGTAAAGATACGATCAACTATTTTAGGTAAAGGTAATTATGTACAAGATAATACATATCTTTTCTAATACTCCCCCTCAAGTTGGTAAGAGTGGATTCAGCACTCCCAACTTGCTACGTAAATGTTCAAATGCATCTTTACCCAAAGGCTTTGTGAAAATATCCGCCAATTGCATATTTGTCGAGATGTAAGCTGGCCGAATCATACCCGATTGCATTTTTTCTCGAATGATATGACAGTCTATCTCTATGTGTTTTGTTCGCTCATGAAAAACTAGATTTGCTGCAATATGAAGTGCCGCCTGATTGTCACAGTATAATGCTGTAGCTTCCACCTGTGATACCCGCAAATCACGAAGGATATACCTTAGCCATGTTAATTCTAGGCATGTATTTGCCATTGCCCTGTATTCTGCCTTAGCACGCGGCTTGGAAACGTTCGTCTGCTTCTTTGATTTCCAGGATATAAGCGAGGGACCAAGGAATACGCAGTACCCCAATACCGATGGCCGAGTAGTCCGATAACCGCCCCAATCACTGTCACAAAAAGCTTTCAACTGCAAATCATTGTTAGATGGAAAAAATAATCCTTGACCAGGAGTTCCTTTGACATATTTGAGAACTCGAATTGCTGCATTCCAATGAGTTCTACACGGCTCATGCATAAATTGGCTTAATACATGAATATAATAGACAATATCAGGTCTAGTCACTGTAAGATAGATCAATCTGCCGACTAACCTCCTATATTTGGTTGCATCGTGTAGCTTATCACCATCATCGAGAGCCAATTTTGAATTCTGCTCCATCGGGAATTTTTCTGGTTTTGCACCTGTAAGACCCGAATCCTGCAACACATCGAGCGCATATTTGCGCTGTGACATGAATATGCCTTGACTGGAATGAGAAAACTCAATTCCCAGAAAATATTTGAGGTCCCCCAAATCTTTGATGTGAAAATGTCGAAGCAGGCATTCTTTAAGGTTAGTGATTTCTCGCTTGTCATTCCCTGCCAATAATATGTCATCAACATAAATAAGAATAACAGTAATAGATGAGCCATTAACTTTGGTGAACAAAGAATAATCCGCCTTGGATTGTATGTAGCCGGCCTTTTGAAGAATATTAGACAGTGTTGAAAACCAATTTCTAGAAGCCTGTTTTAAACCATAGAGGGACTTGTGAAGTCGACACACTGTGTTCTCCCCCTGTCGGCGTAACCCAGGCGGCGGCTGCATATAAACAACTTCATTTAGTTCACCATGTAAAAAGGCATTTTGCACATCTAATTGGTAAGCAAACCAATTCCAGGCGGCAGCCACAGTCAAAAGGCACCTCAGAGTGGTGAGTTTAGCAGTTGGAGAGAAGGTTTCCTTATAATCAATGCCTTCAACTTGTGTATAACCTTTAGCGACTAATCGAGCTTTATATCGTTCGATAGTCCCATTAGAATTATATTTAATCTTATAAACCCACCGACAACCAATTGGTTTAATACCTGGAGGAAGAGGTACGAATGACCACGTGTTATTTTGTGCTAAGGCATCAAGTTCAGCCGTCATAGCTTGTTCCTAATGTGGGTGCCCGACAGCTTGATCATATGTCTGCGGCTCTGTATGGGCAAAAATACTTGCCAGAAAATGTTTATGTGAGGGAGAAAAATTGGAAAAGGATAGAAATGAGGATAATGGATACCTTGTGCTGCTTTGAGAACCCTTTATACTGAGAGGATAAGTGGACCAAGCAGACATTATGTAGGAGTTGTGCCATGAAGGAGGATGCTGCTCGCGATGTGAACGACGAGGAGCATCGGGTTAAGGTAAATTTGGCTGTTCATCGAGCTGCGGAGCATCGATGACAACAGGTGATGGCGGTATGGAATTAGTGGAAGGAAATTCTGCGCCAGTGTTGGAGTCAGCGCCAAATGAAGTGGAATCATGAGGACTGTCTAAATTATGAGAAGGATCAGGTTGGAGCGGAAAGCTTGGTAAGGAGATTTCTGGATTTAATGTGGTGATGGGAGAATAATGACTAGCGAGATTTGGTAATAAAGGAGGATTGATAGGAGGAGATTTCATATTCATAAATGGGAAGGAGTTTTCATGAAAAATAACATCGCGACTAACGATGATTTTCTTTGATTAAAGATCGAATAGTTTGTATCCTTTTTGATCAGGAGGATAACCAAGGAAAATGCACAGTGTGGCACGAGGAGAAAATTTCTGCTTAGGCTGGACAGTTGTGGCATAACACTCGCAACCGAATACTCGAAGATGTTCAAGTGATGGAGACTTTTTGTGCAATCTTTCATATGGGGACTGATTAGATAGCAAAGGTGATGGTAGTCTATTAATTAAATAAACAGCAGTAAGAACACATTCTCCCCAAAAAGGAAGTGGCACATTTGATTGAAAAAGTAGAGAACGAGCAACATTTAAAATATGACGGTGCTTCCGTTCAACTACTCCGTTCTGTTGCGGAGTGTAAACACATGTGTATTGGAACTCAATACCATGTGATTGTAAAAAAGGAATTATGGGAGAAAATTATGTTCCATTGTCGGCACGAAAGGTTTTAATATTTGTGCGAAACTGATTTTGGACGAAGATCACAAATTTTTATAGCAAAACTGTAGTTTCAGATTTATTGTCCATAAGAAAAACACAAGAACAACGAGTGTAATCATCGACAATGCTAAGGAAAAATCTTGCTCCTGAATGCGTAGGGGCTTTGTGTGGTCCCCAAACATCGCAATGAATAATTTCAAATGGATTTTTTGTAGATATAGAACTCGTAGGAAAAGGCAACCGAGTCCGTTTTGCTAATGAGCATGTAGTACATTTGTGATTAACACTTTTATTGGAAATTTTTAGTGAAGAAAGAACGGAAGCAAGGCGGGATGAAGATGGGTGTCCAAGTCTCAAGTGCCACAATTGGGAAGAGGACGAAGTGTGACATGCGGTTGGCATGGGAACGAAAGGATGCATGTAATACAGACCTCCATGTTGTCTACCCGAGCCAATCATCCTCCCCGTAGCCAGATCCTGCAAGACACAAAAGGTGGGAAAAAGGATAACGCAACAGTTAAGAGCGTTAGTGATTTTGCTTGCTGACATTAAATTCAAATTGAATGATGGCACACATAATATATCTTTTAAAGTGAGTCGGGAAATAAAAATCATTGTGCCAGTGTGTGTAATGTCGGAAGTTGCACCTGTGGGTAAATTAACAACCGCATTGCTAGTCGATCGCCTCCCATATCGATTATTCCCAGACTGCATGGATCTGGAACCTTGGTTGCCTTTCTTAAGTCGGCAGCGATCTTCTGTGTGTCCACGTTTGTCACAAAATTTGCAATGAAATTTTAACGTGCGGCAATCCTCAATACTGTGGCCTAAACAATTACAATGTTCACAGGTTTTATCCTTCGTAAATTTTTGAGCAGTCGATTTGTTCTGGACCACGGCTGCGATGGAGAAGTTTTCAGTAGTGCTCAAGCCTATGTGTTGCTGGGTTTCCTCCTGGATGATCATGGAGAATGCTTGGTGAACATTAGGCAATGGATTCATCATCAAAATATTGGATCTCATGATTTTGAAGGACTCATTGAGACCCATAAAAAACTGCATCAACTTGTCTTCTTCTTTTTTGGCCTGATGGTCACTGGTTCGGTTGCAAGTCACAGGAGTACGATGAATTTCCAACTCGTCCCATAAATCCTTGATTTTGATGTAATAGGCTGCCATAGACATCGTACCCTGCGTCATGGTTGCTATTGCTTTTTGAATCTGGAAAATGGCAGTAGCATTTTTCTAGGAAAATTGGTCCCGAAGATCATCCCACACCTGTTTGGCAGTCATGGCATGAATGAAGCCGGATGCTATGTCAGGCTCGATGGAGTGAGAGATCCACGAGAGTATCATGCTGTTACACTGGTTCCATTGCTCGAATTCAGTTGGTTTTGTTGTAGGAGACGACATGTTAAGTGAGCCATCGATGAAACCCAACTTCTTTTTGTCAATAAGGGTGTGGGTCATTGCTTTGCACCAGGATTGATAGTTTGGTCCGTTCAATTTGGTTGGAACCAATATATGCCCTGGTTGGTCTGAGTGATGGATGTAGTAAGGATGTGATGGATCCATAACGTTTAGCTAGATGATGAATCTTCAGCTTCTTTTGACATCGTGAAAAATAGCGGAAGAGAGGCAAGAAAATTTTATACAGAGCACTAAGATCGATGCTCTAATACTATGAAAAATAATAAAAGGAGATTTGGAGGAATTGAATTGTGATTCATCGTGAGGCATGAGCCACATAAATACATGTTTATAGCAGTAACTACCCTTAAGTTTAGGCTAATACAAGGCTATCAAATATAGACTGATAAAGATACTGATCAACTATTTTAGGTAAAGGTAATTATGTACAAGATAATACATATCTTTTCCAATACAATGCCACACCACAACTATGATTTATAGATCTATCATCTATAAGGAGACAAAGCTACCGTTTATTTATTTATTTTCATTTTTATAGTAAATCTACAACAAACAATGCTACAGGCTACTAAAAAAATGTACTCAATTAATCCAAAGCGTTGCTTCACCCAATTTTCCGTTGTGGAACATAGGAGGCGATGTTTCTTTAATCATAGACAAAGTAAAATATTAGCTATATTATTTTCATAACAAAAAAACCATAAATGCATAACTAATAAATCTAAACAGAATCAATGATGGGCAAATAAAATGTAGCAATTACTATTGAGAATGTATGAAATATATCATGTATGTAAAATATGGAAATATTAATATGCATATATTTAATGTCGGTCCCACGAGGAAGGAGAGTAGTCTAATCTTAGAATCTAAGGCCAGAAAAACTATAAAACTAAAAATAAACGATGCAACATAAATTAATTACGAGAATTGAGTTCAACCAATCAAATCAGAAATTAAACAAAAAAGTATTAACAAGTGAGCAGTATGCAATCATAATAGAAATCAACCTAAGGAATTTACCAATTTATGAAAAAGGAGATTTTATTTATTATTAATGCTAACCTAGTCGATTATATGTCAATGGAGTGTCGGTTATAGACTATCCTAGGGCTGATTACTCTCTCTCGAGTTATAACCATTAAACCCTAATCAGATTATGGAATCTGCAATCTCTCAATTCACAAATTATCCAAATCTTTAATTAGATCTGAAGCACTCTAATAAACTATCGGAACATTACACGAGATCTGATGTAAGCGGGACCATGGACAATTGAGCAAGGTCAGGCAAAGAGCTAGCCATGCCAGAAGGGCCCATGACCAAAGCTAGGACCAAGAGATTTAAAGAGGCTCTTTATACGCATTTAGGCTTTTATCTTGAGAGAATGATGAGCTCTAAGCCTATTGGAAGAAAGTTTAATGGAATTGAGCCCAAACTAATCCATTTAACTCAAAACCTTGGACCGGATACACTTGGAGCTTGAAGATACAAAGACTTGAGCTATTTTAATGCTTCATCTTTTAAGCCCAAGAGCATATGAATCTAGTAGTGGCACAACACATCAAACCTATTTATTTAGTTTTTGGACTTTGTTTTATTTTGGGCTTCCATGTATTTTAGCCCAACTTTTTATTATTTAACCTAGATATAAATATGTGTCTTAAGGTCAAATTTTCACAACTTTTAGATCAGAATTGTAGCGAGTCGATTATTCGTTTTTCTTGGTTTTATTTTGATCATCGGGATTGATTGGAACAAGTTTCCAAGAGGTGTCATAGAAATCAAACCTTGCGTATCCTTATTTTCTTAATTGTTGAATTCGAAATTTCCATCCTTCTTAATTCCTCAAGGTCGAAAACACACCAAAACAAAACACCCATAAAAAACATCATCAAATCGACATCAATCCTTCCGTGGTGCGCATTAGGTCTCTCCCGAAAAATGCTTTAGCCCCCATTAAATAACCCCAACCGAAGCCCCCTAGTAGCGCCTCCCTCTTTCTATGCTCACTTTTCTCTACGTTACTATTCTATCTATTTCTTGATTGGTTTTTGGTCCATCTACAATACACGCTTTAAAAACTCCCTTTTATTAAACGCAGGCCTTCTCTACATTTAGTGCAGTTGTCTGCATTAAATGCAGACGTCTGAGCTACGTTTTTTAGGTCCTCCAAACGTCCAACTTGCTGTGTTGTTTCTCCTAGTTGCTCCTTTCTATCCGTCTGCACTGTTGTGTCATTTTTGGTCTCTTCCATCTGCCCACTCGTTGCCGTATTGTTGAAGCTTTCCTTGGCTTTTTGTTCTTCTTTTCTTCTCCTACTGTGCTGCCATTAATTCACATAAATTGCATGTATTCCATGCACAACTTTTCTACTTCTTTGCCGTGAGCAACTTGGCATTTTCTTGTTTGTGCTTTTATTTTTTTCTTGTCTTACTTTTCTTCCTCTTACTCTATGAAGACAAGTGAAAATTAATCTTCAGAAAATGGCCCAATTATCATACTTTCAACTCATTTTAACTTCTTTACTTCCGAATTGTACCTAAAATCATATATGAGTTAAAGTGAGTATCTTAAGCAATTTTATGTCAACAATCGCTAAGTGTTATGGAATAAATTAACAATCAACTAAGCACATATCAATTTCCCCCACACTTAGCTTTGGCCATCCTTGGGCAAAACATTAAAATTAAGCTCAAAGACCCAAAAATATTTACTCATTTCCTATATGTTCTAAGAATACATAATCATAAAAGATGAATGACTTTCAAAAATCATATCAAGAAGTCAACAATCTAAGCTTTTGCTCACAATCAATTAACATTCATCATCTTCAAAAACTGAGCAATCTAATGGTAGACTCGAAAATATTTATTATTAATAAAACAAAAGAGTTTGGTTTTATTTGTATAAGCATGATATAATTAGTCATAAGGAACCATGATTCTTTTGTAAGTAATATACATATACATAGAGATGTATGGGAAACATTTATATTATAAGAATATAAAATAATGGATTCACAGTTGAATAATCAAGTTGGACGCTTGATTATAGTTTAAACTGTAGTGTTGCGATTTATCTCCATATAAGCTAAGGAGTTTACTTCAAGGAAATGATGAGTTTCATATCATGATAGTAGTCGACTATCAATAATGGCACTGTTAAATGAATCTGAAATCAAGTATGTTTTCAATAATAAAGTAGGTCGTTACTTTAGTCTTAAAACATACATTTTAGCATTTGTTTATTATGGACCACAATCTTGATGAGTGGTGAACTCGTGTTTCATTATAATTCTTGATATGATCGGAACAAATTTTTACAGAGTATTAATCCAGTGTCTGCATGTTGGAATTATTAAGTGAAACATGTATCAGGGAACATTCACTCAAATAAAGAGTTTATAGTGATATTATCACTTCTAGATATTTTATAGAGATTAGTGATTAAGCTGGCGCCAGGAGTTTGATGGACTAGCTACCTATCAAGTCTTAATACCAAGATGAGATCTTGTATGTTAATTACCATATATAGTAAAACGGGAGATCTATAAAGAAAAAATCAATATAAGGGCAAAACGGTAATTTTACCCTTTGTTGTATAGATGGCTATAATAAGGTTTATAATAGGGCTTGCAATTGGACATATTATTTGAAATATGTGTTCTCATAATATTTAGTAATTCAAGAGTTCAACTAATAATCTTTAGTGGAATGACATTTAGTTAATAAGCTAGAATTAATTCTAATATTAGAATTAATTTTGGGCTTATTGAAGCTTGATTTATCTAAGTCCAATAAGATTCCCCACTTGGCTTCAAGGAAGGTTTCATCACTAAAACCAAAATTGACATGTCATTTTTGGTTATTGGTCTTTTCATATAGCCATCTTAAAACAAATGAGAAGAGTCTCATTTAATGGCTTCTTTATGTTTGATTAAAGAAAGGTGTGATGCATTAGATGCTCCTCTCTTCTTTCTTTTCATGCATAACCGAATTTGACAAGGTGAAAGAGAGGTGTTCTTACGTTTTTGGACTCTCTCTCCTTTCTTGCATGAGTGTGCTGAATTTTACATAAGAAGTTTCTCATTTTTGGCTCCTTTCTTCTAAGAAAAATCTCCTCCAAAGTTTTCTTCTCCTTTCCCACCAAAGGATCTTGTTAACCAAGTTGTCCAAGAAGAACAAGTGGTAGATTGGATTGGTTGAGGATACAATATCGAGAAGAGGAAACAATAACAAGAAGAAGAGGATACATTATCTTGGAGAGGATACATTGCCGAGGATAGGATAGCACAGTGAAGAGTTAAAGCTGTAGCTAAGGAGTTGGTAATATAATCTCCATCTTGTTCTTATGTTAAATATTATCCTTATACTGTATCATGTATGGTGGCATGTTGATTTGGTTATCTTGCTTCCACCGTGTTATGATTTCTAAAAATGTTTTGAAATCTACCGTTTAACCAAATCTTGCATGCTTTCTTTTCCGATCCAACATACTTTACATGATTCTCCATTTTACAGGGAGACTTTTATGAAGATGCTAGATCTAAGAAAGATGGATAAGATTATATTTCTTAAGTTACATTTTCATGTTATTGTATATTGAATTCTTATTGGTATAGGCATTTTTATATTAAAAACTATTTCATAGTTTGAATATTGTAAGTATGTGTTTGATATGAACTTGTTAAATTTATGTTAAATGTCATAGTGTTCCATATCATTTTAACATTTATATTTAAATATAGTCATTAGTTATTTAATATTGCCTTTGTAGATATATATCCTCCTTATCATATTGTGAATTAGACTTAGATGATGAACTAATGAAGAGCGTCATTTATTTCCCTAGCTCTAGACGAGAACAAATATTTTATTTACATAAAAAACTATGTAATGCTTCTTCTTTTTCTGGTCATGATTAGATAGTGAAACTTTTGAATGAGATTCCTAAAAGAATTTATAAGAACTTAAGAATGAACAAGATAATATTCTTAAGAATATATAATGAGTTGAAGAGTTTATGAGTTGAAGAGTTTATGAGGCTTGAAATCGATAAGTCATTTGATTATAAAGGAATAAGTTGCAATTTCTTGATAAATATAAGCCCTTATGAGACTACTAGAGTTAATGCATAATGTAATGCCCCAATATATACCCTGGAAGTATGATAGCATGTCTAGGGTGTATGAAGAAATGAACATAATGAATTAGCTACATCTAAGTATAGTAAGAGACATAATGATACTTAATATAAAAGACATGGGTAAATGGATATTTTGTTCACTTTGGCATGGACATACATACTTAGACGTGAGATATATATGGAAATTTTTGCTATGTTCGCTTGGATTATGAGCGTGATGTGAGGGGAATTGATAAAATAATTATTCCATAAGCAAATGAGATGTTTTTGGTCAAATTGGATGTATTTTTTTGTTGCTCTTGCATGATAAGACCGAAGTTAGTTGATTTAGGATGTGTACCTCGCTGAATGGATAGGTTCCACTAAACAGATTTATGTAATATGGCCATATCTTGGCCTGTAAACCTCCAAATTAGATAATTACAATAGAAGATTAAAATAGAGACATAAGTATAAAAATTTGATGAAGGAACCAAAATTTGATTCTGCATATAAAGTTTTTGAATTCTTGTTTAAAGTTAAGTTCTGGCTATTGTCGGTGTTTTCAAACAACCTGTAGTTTTTAGGGTATAACTCCTAATATAATAAACCAAATTGCATGAAATTTATGCCATTATAAACTTAAGAGATAGCGGAATGAAATAAATTGATACTATTATAGGCTAATGTGGGAATTAAAGGAAGAAGAAGGAGCAATATGCAATTTTCCTAAAGTCAACTCATGGATCAATAAGATTAAATCATATGTTCCCAATATAATTGTAACACATGATCCAATATAATTGTAACACATGGTACAATATAATTTTAACACATGGTCCAATAGAATTGTAACACGTGATCTAATGAGATTACAACACATTATCCAATAGGATTGTAACATATAGTCTAATGGGATTGAAACATGTGTCTAATACTAGAAAATTCATGAAAAGGCATATGGAGAGGGGAGATGGACAACAATTTGATACCTTAACTTCAGATTTTTCTCCTCTCCATTTCATCTTCTTCATCGCATCATTTTTCACTTAGTGATTCAAGCAAAGCTAAAGAGGAAGGGAAGGAAAATCATTAGAAGAACTACTTTGCTAATTTTAAGGTCTGGGACTTGACTTATTTGATTTCTGTTTTTATGCATGATTGAATGGATATAAAGATTCATTCGGATGTGTAATGGTTTCTAGGATGTTGCTTTAGTGTTACTTAGCATTAACTTGGTTGTATATGACAAGAGAATATTGTGTTGTCGAATTCTATCTAGGGTTTGTTGAACAAGTCCCATTGTTTGGGTCATAAATCAGCCTAAAGACCTCTAAATTTGGTGATTTAAATTGCCTATGAAAACTAAGACATAGCACTAGAAATATCTACGGAGACTTTGACTTAATTTTGGCTTTATGACATGGGAAATTGAGATTGAAAATGGTAACCTAATGTTGCTCCTATTTTGGAGCAGCTGGTGATATTTGATCTATATCTCAAGATTGGGAACTTCAAATGATTTGATTGTTAGTTCTATATAAACAACAAATGTATAGAAAATCTCAAAACCAATTCGAACGTTTTATATATTCATATTAAGGAACAACTGGAGTCTGTCGTGTGTTTGTTTTTGGACTGATTGTTTGCCTATTTTTAGACCATTGTGGGCTTAGCCCAAATTGCACTATTTTGAGTTTGCTTTCATTTATGATTTTTATAAATCATATACGAACCCTTTTTAATGTGTATGGAATAAATGAAATATGACTTACTATATGTGAATTGGGTAATTGAACATTGAAATTTATGATTCAACATAATGCATTCCAAAGAAAACTTACATGTACATAAATAATTTGTATGCATATTTATTGCTCATATGTGTATAGTATGATTATATAAGTGAGATTTTGATACCCTTATAATGGTGATAAGTTATGACTTTCATGTATGAACACATATACAGATTTTATGACTTAAAATGTGTATCATATGACTTGTTAATATATGAAATGTGAAATTGGCAAATGGATAAAGGAAATGTTATAGTTCCTACTCTATTGGCTTGGTGGTGGATAGATGGGCATACCCATAAGGATATAGCGTAGCTGCTACAGTTTGACACCAATGGTGTCTTCATTTGAAACGATAATGTCTCCACAGTTTGATGCCTTCAGGTATCCATTATTTGATACCTTTGAGTATCCACAGTTTGATACTTTCGAGTATCCACAATTTGATATCTTCAGATATCGACAGCTCCCATTATTCACACCCATAGAAAATATGCAGGCTTAAAACAGAAAGGAAACTTAACAATCATAAATAAGAAATACAACATGACAACTTTAATAATTGATATTGATGAGCATTTGTATTGGTTGTAATGATGACTTGTAATGATGTGCAATTATATTGATAATTTGTATTAATGAACGTTGAATATCAATATTTGGCTTATAAATGTGCATTTTCAATATATAGATAATATGTTGAAGCATATTTGTACTTTGCTTAAGTATGTCATCATTGTTTACATGAGTATTGAATATCAATGTTTGGTTCATAAATGTGAATTTATGGTATATGAGTTGTGATATTTCTGAATGTGTGTGTTTAGCGGATGACTACTGTGAGTGGTCATCTAAACTAAGTGTTTTCCCCATTAAGCTATCAAGCTTAACACGGGTGTTAATCCATGTAGGTTCAAATTATAGCAGGAAGGTACAAGGAACATCTGTAAAAACTAAGGCTAACAGATAGAAGAAAAATACTTTGGAAGGTGTTTTTAGTTACTGATGATTGCAGATGTAATGAAGAAAGGAAATTGTATGTTTTCTTTTAGATTACCATGTAAATGTAAAGATGTATTATTACTATTAAATGATAATGTTAAGCAATGGAGAGTTTTGTAATGTGTATATGTATAGCATTGAATAGAATTGTATACGTTGAATGCATGTACATGAATTTAGTTATTATGTATGTGGATGGTTGTACGTTCTGTATAGGGGTTGTTACATATAATGCTTTTAACATTCAATCTAGACAATTTTGAAGTATTTTTTGTATATATATATATATATAATATTATATTGCAAAATATTCACCACTTTATCATCCTTTACCAACATACCTCCTAGGATTTGGTATAGTTCAAAATATTTTCCATATTTTCATTTATGTTTATATTTTTAACTACTATTTTTATGTTCTCATATTTAATTAGTTATTTAATAATATAATTTTATTTTTAGGATTGAATGGGAGTATTAGATGGTACATATATTAATACACGTATTCCAACTGGTAAACAAGTATCTTATATAGGTAAAAGGATTGATCCAACCCAAAATATTATGTGTTATTGCTCATTTGGCATAGGTTTCGAATATGTAATAATTGGATGAGAAGATATTGCAAATGAATCTTAAGTTCTTTTAGAAATAGTAACAAATCTAACAAACCGATTTCTTATGCCTTCATAAGATATTAAATGATTTTAAATAAAAATAGTAATCACACGATTTATTTTTAATAACTTTTGTTAATATTATGCTCTTTATACGTTAGGTAAGTTCTATTTGGTTAATTTAAGCTATATTAATATGCCTTGATTTCTTTATCCATATTAAGATGAGGGACATCATTTGTGAGATTATATAGTAAGAGGAAGACCTTAAGATTGTTGCGCAAGTTTTATATCTTATAAAACACTCAATACCCAAAGTATATGGATCGTATATTGTAGTACTGAAAGGTATCATACCTATGAGGATTATGTAAGAACCAATTCGATCCTAACTTTATCTATAGTAACAAGAAATTGATTTTTTTATTAAAAGCAAAAAATAGAAATTGAAACAACTAATAAATCAAAGAAAATACGCAAATAAGAAATGAGTTGCCAAATTAATTTAGGGATTGATCAAGGATGACTATTTATGACTTATTCTTTCTTTATTTTGTTTCCTTAACTATTATTGATCCAATTATGTGTTGATATAGGTTTTCTAATTTTTTGATTACTCTCTTTCAAGACCTAATCAATTAACCCTAATTGAATCCGAAAATTTCAGATTTGTAACCTCTCGTTTCACAAAACTTTCCCTAAAGTTTTCAATTAAATCTGAAGTTATCTATCGGATAATTAATTTATGACATAAGATCTCTCTTCAAATGATTGTTAATTTGATAATTATGGGATTTATTAAACTGTCAAATTTTGTTGTACAATCTTACATGATTACTTTTGAATTACTCTTTCGATTGGTTATCAAGTATAAGCATGCACAATTATCACAACACCAAAATATGTATTGAATCAATTATAATTAAAGTCACAAAATAAATTTAGAATAAACCCTAATATGAAATTTAGAAATTCATGAACATGTTAAATGTCTTGGAATTCAAATTACATATGAAGATTGATGAAATAACTAAAGAAAAGGATAAAAAAACTATATTGAAGTCTTATTCTGGAAAGCTGGTTCTTTCATGTTCTTCTTGATCTTCTACGTTTGATCCACTTTGGTGTGTTGGCTACTGCATTTTTTAGTGTGTGTAATGTTGTTAAATAGTGTATTAGGGTTTTGGGGGATGTAACTAGAGTTTTTCCAATTTGATCGCTTCCAAAAACGGATGGGAGTCACGATTGTGACACTACCTATTAGCTCTATGCACGCCCATCTTCCTTGTTCTTCAATTATCTGCTTTCTAACACTAACAAACAAATCAAACAGCTCAAGAAATATAAAATTAAGATTAAAGTCATGCTCTAAACTACACAAATACTAAAAATATAAACAAACACTCATTGGTGATTGGGACGGAATTCATGATATTCAGTTTGCTCTAATCAAGGCGTGTATTCCTCTCCAGTTGTTTTTTGATTTGCTTGGAGGCGATGTAATTATGGAAGTGTTTGTTCTAATCAAGGCATGTATTCGTCTCTCAGTTGTTTTTTGACTTGCTTGGAAGGGATGTAATTATGGAAGTGTTTGAATGGTTCGAAATGTAAATTTAATTCATTTTTGTCTCAACAGATCGTTCCCACTGTATATGCGAGTCCAGATTCTCTATCTAATATTATGGTGTCTTATTGTGTCCAATAAATCTTTATATAGGGTTCGCATGGGGCCCGTAAAATAAATGGCTGAGATTTCATGAGACAGAATAAGACAGAGTAAAACTGGACAGAGGACCTAGTTACTTAATATGCAGCGTAGAGCACAACTAACACACAAAGAAAATAAGTTCAACGCGTGAAGGTAAAAATAGGTGGTCACCTACCCCCTCCTCTCCTCTCCTCAAACAGAAAGCCAACCGCTCATCCCCGGAGCAGGCGAGCGGGGAGTCAACCAAATATCAGAAAGAAATCTTCTTGCATTATTTATTATAATTGAGTTGAGTCATAGGTGGTACACGTGCTTACCAATATCCTCCCCTCTTTACTGTGCCTATAAAAACGCAACGCAACGCAAGCATTCTGTCGGGTTAAAATAATATATCCATCTGAACTATGGCAAGCCAAATAGAAGCAGCAGAGAAGAAAAGGGTATGTGTGATTGGTGGCACAGGGTTCGTGGCATCTTTGTTGATCAAATTGTTGCTTGAGAAGGGCTACGCAGTCAACACTACCGTGAGAGACCCAGGTTGGTGTTAATTGCCCCTCTCGTTTTTCTTTTGCCTGTCTAAACTAGTAACATTCTGCTTCTTTCTTCAATGACAACCAACATTAATTCCGCTTGGTAAGCTTGATCAATTTATTGACGTAACATAAACATATCGAAACAACATTAAAACACATCTGATATGCCTCTGGGTACCCTAAGCTGCTTATCAGAGCAGAGCAGCCTGAAATTGCAACGTAATTCCTTTGCAAAGAACTTCTGTTGTGTGCGGACGATTAAGAAGCTAATCTTCATTAGACCCATGTCTCCGAACATTAATTAATTGTACTTTGTAAGTCCATGAGTATGGACTATCTTAGCACAAACTCTAATTTGCAGACAACCAGAAGAAGATCTCTCACCTTAGAGATTTGCAAGATCTTGGAGAGCTTAAAATTTTCAGAGGAGATTTGACAGATGAAGAATGTTTCGATGCTCCCATAGCAGGTTGTGACATTGTCTTCCACGTTGCAACCCCCGTTAATTTTCAATCTGAGGATCCGGAGGTACGAAAAATTGTCCTTGAAAATCTCAAATTTAATTATGCCGAGTTTCTAAAGTTTCCCTTCTTCGTCTACAGAATGACATGATCAAGCCAGCAATACAAGGTGTACAAAATGTGTTAAAGGCCTGTGCAAAATCTAAGACGGTTAAGAAAGTCATTTTGACATCCTCAGCTGCTGCTGTGAGCATCAATACTCTCAGTGGGAATGGGTTGGTAATGGATGAGAAGAACTGGACAGATGTGGAGTTCTTGTCTTCTATGAAGCCCCCAACTTGGGTAACCACTGCACTATACTTTCCAACAATCCCTATGCTTGAAATTGAGATCAAATAGACATATATTGTGAAATTCTATGAGATAGTAGTGAGGTCAACTTGAATCGAACAATCGTAGAATGTAGTTTAATGTAACGGAATATGCAGGGGTATCCTGCCTCCAAGACACTAGCTGAGAAGGCGGCTTGGAAGTTTGCTCAAGGAAATAACATCAATCTCATAACTATTATCCCCACTCTGATGACGGGTTACTCTATCGCACCCGATGTCTCTTCCAGCATGGGCCTTTCCATGTCACTGATTACAGGTACTAAATGAATCTAAACTTAAACACAGATTAACAACCAGCAGAGCTTTCACTCTCTCACCCAGGAACTCATAGGGAAGAATTTTCACGACTTGCAGGGAACGAATTCCTCATTAATGCCTTGAAAGGCATGCAAATGCTATCAGGTTCAATCTCCATTACACATGTGGAGGATGTTTGTCGTGCGCATATATTTGTAGCTGAAAAAGAATCTGCTTCCGGTCGATATATTTGCTGTGCTGCTAATACCAGTGTTCCTGAGCTTGCCAATTTCCTGAAGAGTAGATACCCTCAGTATAAAGTCCCAACAGAGTAAGCAGCCAGCCTTGGCACTGAAAAATCTTTAATTATTTCTTTCTTGTCAATGGGCTATATCTTTGCATCTCAAAATATTTCTTATATCTGTGTGTTACAATGACAGTTTTGGAGATTTTCCTTCCAAAGCCAAGTTGATCCTCTCTTCACAAAAACTTATTGATGAGGGCTTCTCTTTCAAGTATGGGATTGGAGAGATATATGACCAAACAGTGGAGTCCTTCAAGGCCAAAGGGTTGTTGAATTGAAGGCTTTCATCCATTCTCCTCTGAGTTATTAGTTTGTGATTGTGCTGTGGCATTTGCCTTGAGATGCTCCAGCTTTTTGTCTGTTGTCATATAATAATGCAACGTAATTACTACTAGAATTATGGAATTGAATGCAATCTATTATATTTGCAATTTATATTTACAGCATAGAACTGGTTAGTCACAGAGACAACTATTACTCGTGCTTGGATCCATGCTCACCGATTGCTTGCTAACGGGAGTTGTTAATCGCCTTCCCTTGACATAAACTGGATAAAAGAGGGGGTCAAAATCAAATGAACAAACGTTAAATTGGAGCTTTACATATTATATTTAATTTATCGTATGACATGTATTTCTTGGTAAAAACTTCCCTCTTTGTGAGAGGTTATAAATTATACACTCTTTCTTTGAATTTACAAAGAGACTAACCAATTACTTCAAAACTTAGCTCAGTCAAATTAGAATGTAGTTTCTACTCCATGGGTAGGCCAAAACTGTATTTAGCTACTAGCCTACTACTTGTAGTCGAAGAAAATATCATATAGACTGGAGTCTGCGAGAAGAATGAAAAACATTAATGCTCTTTGAAAAAATCCACAAATTTTCATTCATCTACCATTCAAGAAAATGAAGACATTAATCCTTCCAATGCTACTCATCCTGACATGAATTCTGACGATTTAAAGTTATCATAAGAGGAGTGTACTCTCTTATTCCGACAAGGACTACCTGAGCCCACAAAAACAAAATGGGTGTGTCAAGATTTCTAGGTAAACAAAAGAGCAAAACAAAAGAGAGGGAAAATGAGGTTGGTAATTGATTATATACCTCTGAATGCATTCCTTCAGGATTAAAAATTCCTACTACCAAAGATCAATACTCAAGTCCTTGAAGCAACAATTAATAAGAAAATAAAGGAGAAATTTGGAGAATTGTCATGTGTAAGCCCCCTTTTTTTCTGACAAGAACTTCTGCAGTATTATATTTATAATAAAGGTTTATTGAGGGAACATAACATAAACAAAGAGAAATATGCCACAAATATAATTCTGTTACAGAGTTTTTTCAATAGTGTCTTTATCAGCCTCGAGCGTAGTTGGTCTCCTACAACAAGCTTGGTCTTGAGATAAACAAATCGTGCAGCTAATAAAAGTTTTGTAAAGATGTCTTGTTCTTTATTTGGAATGTAGCATGTTGAGAGGTCTCCGCGAGCTACTTTCTCCTTTACACACTTCTATTTCTATGTGCTTTGTCCGAGAGTGAAAAACAGAATTACTAGCTAAAGCTGCAGCTCCAATGTTATCACACCAAATCAGAGGTGACCCATCCAGCTGAAAATTGATCTCCTTGAGCAATGACATTATCTATGCAACTTTAGTAGCAGTATGAGCTAAAGCTCGGTACTCAATTCAGTACTCGACTAAGCTACCACTTGTTGTTTTTGAGAGGACCAGGAAATTAAAGTACCACCAAGATAAACACAAAAACCACTGGTGGATGTCTTGTCATTTGGATCGTTCCCCTAGTCCAAATCCGAGAAGGCAATCAAACGAAAGTGATGAACTAGATGAATGAAGAGGCCATGGGAGGCAAGTACCTTTGAGATAGCGTAGCAAGCATTTGCAAGCACGCTAGTGAAACTTAGTTGGCTGTTGGAGAAATTGACTGAGTCGATTGACCATATATGATATTTCAGGGAGGGTGAGAGTGAGGTATTGCAGAGCACTAATGGGGAGTTAGGTTATCAAAAGGAGAACTATCATGACGACTTAATTTAGTAAACGAGGCAGCCGGAGTGGATAGAGGCTTAGCATGCATCATATTGGTATGAAAAAGAATATCATGTAAGTATTTTGTCTAGGAGAGGTGCAAGCCATTGGACGTGTGAGTAACTTGAATGCCCATAAAGTAATTTAGGGAATCCAAAAGTTTAAGAGAAAATTTGGATGAAATGAAATGAAAGAGTTGTTGAATAATGGAGTTGTAGTTACCCGTGACGATTATATCGTTGACATATACAAGAACAAAGAAAAGTGTAGAGCCATTCTTGTAAAAGAATAGAGAGGAATTAGACTGAGATTGCTGAAACCCCCAATCAAGGAGAGCTATTGTGAGGCGTTGAAACCAAGCTCGTGGAGCTTGGCGAAGACCATAGATGGCACGATGAAGATGATAGACGAAGTGAGGATGTTGTGGGTCAACAAAATTATCAGGATGGGTCATATAAACTATCTCAGAGAGGTTCCCATGTAAAAATGCACTGGAGACATCCATTTGGTACATAGGCCAATTGTGGGTCATAGTTAGAGCAAGGATTATACGGACTGTATTGGTATATAGGCCAATTGTGGGTCACAGGGCTATAGGTTTTAGTAAAATCAATACCAGGTGTTTAGGTTAATCCTTTTGCGACTAAATGTGCTTTATAACTGACTATGGTGCCATCAACACGACATTTAATTCAAAAAACCCATTTGGAGCCAATGATTTTTTGGTTGGGATGAGGAGGAACTAAGGTCCAAGTGGAATTTTGTTGAAGGGCTTGAAACTCTTCAATCATTACCTATTTCCAGTAAGAATTGACAAGGGCTTCATCAATTGTTTTGGGTTCAGAAGTAGGTTGATTGAGGTGAGCGGAGTAAATTTTGGGCTTATGGATGCTATATTTGGCTATAGTTTGCATTGGGTGGGTGTTAAGGGGTGGTGGACCAAAGATAGAAAGAGGAGGGGGCCTATCGAAGCATGGCTGAGCAATGAGTGGAGCTCCTAACTTGTCGTGTTAAAGAAAAGATGAGGGGGAAGAGTTTACCACAGAGTTCTCTGGTATGACCGCCTGAGGAGTGGAAGTCAAAGACGAACACAGATGAACAAGAGGATAAGGTAAAGGAGATGAACCAACAGAGAATCTAGAAGGAGAGGAAAGGAAAGAGGAAGTGTATGGAAACTTAGATTCATCAAACCGAGCATGGGGAGTGATATAAACATGACCAGTAGGGGAAAGACATCGGTATCCTTTGTGATGGGAACTATAGCTGATAAACAAGCATTTAGTGGTATGAAAGGAAAACTTATTTTTATTATAGGGACGGAGAAGGGGATTACAGGAGTAACCAAAAACCCGAAGAAAAGAGTAATCAGGAAGATGATGAAATAATAACTGGTAAGGAGAAGAATTATTGACAATGGGGGTAGGCATGCGGTTGATAATACAATAGTATTAAAGGCATACCACATAAAAAATAACGAATGTGTGATATTCACCCCTCAGTCAAATTTAAATGTTTTAATAGCGGTGTTAAACTATCGTTCAACTTGAGTCTTAAAGATAGAAAATACAGAAATAGCTTGAGACTTGTAATGTAAGGGAAAAATCCAAAGGAAGCGAGAGTAATCATCTAAAATAGAGATATAATATTGGTAGCCTTCAGGTGTAGGCATTGGGGAGGGTCCCTAGAGATCAGTATGAAGAAGTTGGAGGGGAGCAGATGCATTGTGAGTAGATAAAGATGTAGGTAACATATGCATTTAACCATATTGACTTGCATAACAGAAAGTGTAATTCTCATTAATAAAAATCGTATTACAAATTTTGGATAATGTTTGCATAATGGCAATGGTTGGATGTCCAAACTGACGATGCCATAAGGAGGAGGAAAGAGTAGTGGAAAGAGCATGAAGAGAAGCCGGTGAGGACCGAGAAAGAGATAATTGTTAGAGGCCATTTTTAAGGGAACCTTGCTGGAGAACTTTCCCTATGATCTTGTCCTTCAACAAATAAGCATTATCATTAAATTCAATAGCACAGTTAGTATCTTATATAAGCTGAGAAATAGAGATAAGATTAATATGCAATAAAGGAACATAAAGAACGTGAGAAAGAGATAAAAAAGTTAGGGGAAGAGGGCAATTGAACACAACCTGTGTGAGTAATGAGAATACCATGACCATTGCCCATGGTAAGCTACTTAGCACCAAAATAAGGGTGAGTGACCTGAAGATTGGAAGTGGAACTAGTAGAGTGATTAGAAACTCTTGAATCAAAATACCATTAAGAGTTTTGGACCAATTGGAGTGTAGCTATCATGGCACTGAAGGTAGAGGGAGGAGAAGGGGATAATGACTTGGATAGACGCGTGTGATAGTGTGGAGGAGAGGAATAAGAAGGAAAAAATGGTTGAGGTGGTCTAGGAGGGGTGGGAAGGGATGGGTTGAATAGTGCAAGGCATTGGTAATGTGCATCAAACCAAAAATAACATTTAATAGCTGAGTGGGCAGAATGATGACAAACTTGACAAACAAGCCTCTGATTCCTTCCACGACCATGACCTTTATAACTGCCACGAGTATTGCCTTCTCTTTATAAGAAAGTAGGTGAAGATGGATGAACATTAAGTGCAATAACATTTGCAGTGAGATGAGATAAATCAACAGTAGTTGCAGCAACTAAATGTTCTAGTCGTAACTAATGATTAACCAAAGAGGCTTGTACCTCTTGTAATGAAGGTAAATCAAATCTGGATGTAATGTTCACAACTACTGGATCATATTCAGATCCAACTCTAGCAAGTATCGCCATAATTAAATCTTCTTGAGAGAGTGGAGATCCAGCAGCTATTAATTAATCAGAGATGGACTTTATCTTAGCAACATAACCATTGATAGAAGAAGCACCTTTCTTCATGTTTTGCAACTGTACCTTTAATTATAGAATCTTTTGGCAAGTGGATGTGGCATAAAGGTGCTCAAGAGTAGTCCAAAATTTACGTGACGCAGTGCAACCAACAACATCACCAAGTGCTGCTTCAGACATTGACACGAGGAGCTAAGAAAGTAGTATTTGATCTTGTTTCAACTAAGACAAATAGGCTTTGCCAAGTTGCTCTGGATTTACAATTGGTGGTGCAGTGTTTGAACTATTGACAAACCAGAGGAGGCCATGCCCAATTAGAGCAGGAAGTACTAGACCTTTCCAGAGCAAGTAATTAGCTCTTTCCAGCTTGATTGGGAGAACAAATGAGAGGGTATTAGTAATGGGTGCTGCTAAGGATGATCAGATGGTTAGAAGAGTGACCTCCCCCTTGGATGCTGATGAAGAACTAGTAGAAGAGGCGTTAGCCATTAAAGCTTTGATACCAAGATAAGCTTTTAATAAGAAAATAAAGGAGGCATTTGGAGAATCGTAATATGCAGGACCCCTTTTTCTGACAAGAGCTGTTGTAGTATTATATTTATAAAAAAGGTTTGTTGAGGGAACATTCCAGAAATAAAGAGAAATATGCCACATATATGATTATATTATAGAGTTTTTTCAATAGTGCCTTTATCATTTTTCAAAATTTTACTTGAAAGCAGATTTTTGACAATTGGGTATAGTTACACAAGAAAGATACAAGATAGCTTTTTGCATTGGGACTCAATAACAATGGATTGTTATACCGTTTAGAGTGAAGGTTGCCCTATCACTATTTTAAAGGACGATGACAAAAATTTATAAGCTTATTATTTCTAGTACCTTGATCTATATTGATGATATCCTCTTATAATCCAAAACCCATGAAGATCATAAGGTTCTACTTCATTTATTTTTAGATTTTACAAAGCAATTTGGATTTATACTGTCATCCAAAAAGAGTCATATTGGGATAACCCAAATAGAATATTGGCCATGAATTTTCTTGATAGATTTTATCAGCTTGGTACAAAAATAACAAGTTAGCTGTTACATTTTCTTGTTGAAAATCTTAACATCAAGCAGATCCAACAATTATTGGAATTGTTAATTACATAAGATATTTCATCCCTTACGTGGCTTATTACATAACTTGTTTATCCAAGTTGCTTAGAAATAATCCACAACTATGGAGTAAAGAGCAAATCAAAGCTATCTAGAACTTAAAACAAAGTAAATCAAAATCCACTCCCTTCAAAAATTTCTGATAAAGGCTAACACATCCTTTAGATAGATGTTAATGACCATTATTAGGTTCCATCGTGTGGCTGAAGAGATTGATGGGAAAAGAAATTATTATGGCCATGTTAGTGGTCTATTTAAGGAATAAAAAATACACTACAACATCATTTATAAGGAGATCTTTGTGGTAAAAAAGGGCACCAAAAAATTCAAATTTCACCTCATTCTTTATCACTTTTTGATTAAAATAGATAATACGTCTTTTCCAAAGATTTTTTGAGCCTAACAAGAAGATATCATCTAATAGCCATTTACTTCGTTGGTAAAATTGGTTTTTCACTATAAATTCACCATTTGCCATATCAAATTTCACCATAACATCCTTTTAGATTTTTTCTCTTGACCTAGAAAACCAATTTAATTGTTTTCTCCCATATTACGAACACCAATTCCTCTTATTCTTCCCATCATGGAATTTCCACTGTATGCTAGGATTAAAAAAAATCCTTCCCTCCAACCACCAAAACTCCTTTATAAACAACGGATAACATTGTTGTTCTCCTTCAAAAAAGTCTTTTTTTACTACCTCCATCTTGTTTTCACTACCCTGAACATTCCTCCATACCCCCATTAGTTTAAGATGTTAACACCTTATCATAACCTTCACCATGTTAATGATTCTATTTTTGTGAGCCAACATTGTGGTATCTATAGACTTTATGGACCATGTATGCCTGTCCAATTGCTTTCTCTCTTTTACATGTTTATAAACATCTTACAAATCTAACCAGTGCAGTTCCTTACTATGGATATTTCTCGAATGGTTCCAACCCTTGTCTTAATGGAGTATTCAACTTGGCTACATCTTCAACTGATATCAACTGTGGGAGATTCCTCTATCTAAAAAAAAGCCCATTCAATTTTATTGTCTGTCGTATGTATAGCCAGACTAAGAATAGTTATATTTCCACCATTAATTATTTTCAAATTTGGTGAAGCTCCATTAAATAGCCCAAAAATTGATGTGTGATCTGTACCATTTTTTAAATCACCTAAACTATCATCCCAAATCCACCAAGCCAACTACTTATACCTCTTTGGGTTGATAAGTAGGTGACTTTGCCCTTTCGAAGCCTATTTCACCAATGGCTAAATATTGGTATTTTATTGTTCAATTTGTTTATATGGGATTTAATATTATAATATCAGATGAACTACCATGTTCACCTGGCTTTGAACCTAAGAAAAATTTTGAAATTGGAGAAAGCTCTACAATTCCAAAGTTGAAAATTGAGTCCAAACTTCCTAACTATTTTCAAGATGCCCAAAATCACTAGCCTTCAGTTTGGAACGATACAAAAATAGATCATTTTATTAAAGAACTAGAAAATGGATGATGGCATGTCTGATTCTGATGATGACTGTGTTGGACTCCAATCTTTTTCAGCATCTCCCTGCTAATAGATTCCTTCTTTTCTTTTAAGAATATCATTGGAACCCGGTGTTTCCAATAATTCTTTCTTTTATTATTCACTTTTGTATTTTAGTTTGAATTATTGTATTATGTGGGAATCTTTTCCAAAAGTAGTTGTCATATTTCCCCTTGCCTAGTCTATAAAAACATGGTTTCTCTTTTGTAGTAGATAATTGGGAATTCAATAAAACCAAGCTTGAGTTTTATCTTGTGACTTCTTTCTATGTTTTTCTTTCTCATAAAAGCTTGATTGTTAAATAATGTAAGCACCAGTCATATAAGAAGACAAGTATACTCTATATTTGCCTCTTCATGATGATCCTGTGTATTAGACCGTCTTGAACTATAGATCATGTTTGAGGTCTAAGTTATATAGGAAAAGATTAGTCAGTTTAGATTTCCAAAAAGTAGGTCTTAAGAATTGTCACTCAAAACATAGAAGAACGACTTATGTCTTGGCTAGCATGTTTGAAATCTAAACTATAGTCAATCTTTGATAACTTATGAAAATCTGTTATATACACCGGTTGATTGGTATATTAGCTAGAAACCTGTGATGCAGCTTCTATGAGGTTTATTGGTGAAATATTCCACAAGCCTAGGACTCATAACGAGAAGAGCCTTTTTCGATTCATGTGGTCTAACAATGTCACATGCCTTTACTTTATATGCTCTCTGATCAAGGGTTGCCTAGAAATAACATATATAACTAAATATTTAAATAAATATATTTATTTGTATTGATATACCAATAAAATTAATATTATAACATTTATAAGTAAATATTTAAATAAATAAATAAAGAATTAATATCGTGATAAATCCTAATGCATTTAGGCTTTTTGATTTTACTCCATATCTATGCATTGTGTACATAAATACTATTAAATATACACATTTTTATTTACATAAATTTAAAAATAATTATTCTCTTTATCAATCCTAACATATTAGTATCAAAAAATAAAAATGTAACTCTTATTACAAAAATATACATATTTATGGTGCATAATAACGAATTATTTTATTAAAAGTTAATATATGCTATAAAAATTCAATTATGAAATAAAATATTTTAATATTCTTTTATAAAAATGCTAAATATTTATTAACAAATGTACTGATGATAAAGTTATTATAACTATTTTCACATGAATGCATTAAAATTTATCTTAAACTTACTAAAATTTAAAATTTTTCTATAATAATTAAAACATAATATAAAATTATTAAAAGTGAAATTGAGTCCAAATACTATCTTCATATATTTCAATAAATGTTATAATCAATCTCTATATGCATGTCCTTTTTTTTAAACCAGCGTGATCCTGCTGGGGTCGGTGCCCGGTGTATTGATATGAAAAATAAATACATACAATATGCATGTCCTATGTGAAGTGTGTTAGACTTTTTAAAGTAGGTCTTTTAAGTTTAAAATATAATATTTTAAAAATTTTCACGTAGTCCTTAAAATTATATAGAATAATTAATGATTACATATAATTAAAATTTACTATCAAATTATTTAATATTAACGATATATAAAATTATTTTAAACTTTACTAAATTAAAGTGTTTTAATTTTCTCTGTAACATGTCATATTTCTTATGAATTATGAAAATATTAAAAAAATTGTTTAACATTCACTTTTACTAAATGTATTATAATTAAATTAAAATTTCTCAAAACTAGAGGAAGGTAGGGGTGTTCAAGAAAACCAGCAAACCTGTGAACCGAACCTGAACCGCATGAACCGAACCTGTAAATAAGGTTAACCGAACCGAACCTAAAAAATCATGTTCATAGTTCAGGTTCAGGTTTCTAACTTGCGGTTATAGGTTAACTGAACCTAAACCGCACCTATAGCAATTAACCGAATCAAACCTGATTTATAGGTTTATGTTTAAACCAGAACCTGAAACACCCAAAAAAACCTATCATATATTTAGATATAATGTAAGAGGATATTAATAATAATAAATTCACTAGTATTTGCTATATTAATTCTTGAGTGAAAAAAGAAAAAAAGGCAAAAAAACTACTTTAATTCTTTGTTATTAAACGTTAATCTTGAACATTGCTATTATTATAAGTGACAACTAATGTTATTAAACGTTAATCTTGAACATTGCTATTATAAGTGACAACTAATGCATAACATTCAATACTTTTACTTCAAATAGTAATTAATATGTGTCAAAGTTATTAATCAATGTATTAAACTATTAATAAAAAAATTCATTGACCAAAATCATATAATTATTTAGAAATTAATTAAAGAAATTAATAAGTGTAAAACATATTTATTAAGAAATCCTACAATTTTAGTTTTTTAAGGCACATATATTAGCTTGGATATTTATGAGATATTATAAACA
>JAOSBP010000009.1:6581594-6592817 GCA_027563825.1 Erythroxylum mucronatum
AAAATTAAATAGATAGAAGTATGCTTATCTAAGGATGAAGGAGGGCTAAATGTGATTCCCCTCAAAATCTTGAACACGGTAATGCCTCACTAAAAGGATATGGAGATTGCTAATTGATGAGCAATATATATGAACAAAATGGATATATGAGTACTACATAAAAGGAAATAACTTATGTCACTTCAAACTTATAAGCTTTGCCTCTATAAAAATGAGATTCATTATTAAAATTAGAGATAAGGTAAGGCTGGAGATTTAAAATCTGATATGAAATGGCAAAAGAACAATGTTCTAGACTGACAATTGGCATCGACAGATCTACTTGAAAACATAAATCACTTACTCCAATCAAATATGTGATAGGAATGATGCAATAGTAGCGATGACCATGGAGAGAAAGGAAGCGATACATAATGCATTACCATGTTCTAGCAATTGCATATTAATAAACAACTTCACTTTAAATTTTAATAAAGAAGACATGATAATATGGAAACATTTAAACTCTGATGGGTTTATAAATCTATCTTACAGATAAATATTTTCAGGTACTATAGTAAAAGTTCAACAACCTCAAATTGCATAATGCAAACACCTATTCCTTCATACCTATGCTATTTTATGAATAGCAATTAAAGGCAAGCTTCACTTCATTAACAGGTTGAACAAATACATGGAAATTCCAAATTGGTGTGTACTATACAAGAATGTAGAAGAAAATGAACCTCATCTATTTTTCCAATGTGATTTTACCAATAAATCGTGGAAATTGATCCTTAACAGATGCAACTTAAATGATTCACCAATAGATAGTGCAATGGTGATTATTGATGAACATAGCAATGAGGGAAGTAGATGGTGTTATTTCTTATCACTAGCTTACTTAGTCACCTTAATTTTGGATGAAAGAAACAAGTGCATATTCCTTAGCACATGCCAAAGCAAAGGGCATTTTAACAAGTAACTACTCAATAGGATCAGATTCCATATGAATTTGTTCAAAGACAAGTTCTAAAACACGTCTCATATTGAAAGCAGGTGGAATGTATAAATCAACAACAAATTATTTTGTCATGTAATAGATTAGAATTCTCCATTAGTAAAGAACATAAGAGCATGAGTGATCGGTAAAGTCTTACTCAGTGACCTTATAGTGTTATCTCATTGTAAACATCTTATACTTTTCATAGTTTTGCCTTCAATACTTAATTCAATTCCATTTTTTTTAGAAAATAACAAATCAAAATATAACAAAAATTTTCACAATAAAAACCACTTTAAGTTAATCATTAATTATTTATAAAATATGATTATAAATAAAAATAAGAGATTAGTCACTTTATTTATTAGTATTATTACATAATAAATAAAAATTTAATGAAATACTTTGTTTTCTATATCATATTAAAGTAATATTATATTATTATATTTTAATATAAATAATGGTATGTAAATATTGTAATCAATCTATTTAACAAATATTCTTATATGATTTTTTTAATCCCAGGTGGTTGTCTACGTGTAGTGCCATGTGTCTCGACAAATAATAAGATTCAACAGAAAAATTAATAAAAGAACTTATTATGAACTTTTTACAAAACACATATGTTTCTTACAAGATTTCTAAAGCATAAGTAGTTTAAGTGGAATTCATGAAATCACAAGAGAAATCAATGTCTTTTACCCTATTAGGGTGATGCATTGCTAACAATCACTTATGTACTTAATCAAGGACTTACAAAATTAGTTACAAGCACTCCATATGAGTTATAGACAAGTAGAAAGCCTGATATGACAACTCTTAAGCCTTGGGGATGTGCTATCTATGTTCATTATCTCTCTCATAAATATGAGAAACTAGACCAAAGAGGGAAGAAAATTATCTTTATTAGATACTCATAACACTCAAAAAGGTATGTATTCATATGTGAACAAGGTAGTGAAGGTGTAATTGAATTTGAATAAAGAGATGTATCATTTTTAGAGAATGATTTTTCGAAGCAAGGTGGAATAAGAAAAGACCTATTTCTATATGAGATTCTTGATCAACATAATTTTGTTACGAGGAGTCAAGATGGGGAGCTTCAACCCAATAGGAGCAATTTGGATATGGAAGTATTAACTCAAAATCAAGTCACGTTGCAACCCATTGAAGTTTACTTATGATGTCAAACCCTAGTGGGAGTAATTGGAAAATTCATAAATCTATTTAAGATGAACTTTTTTTGTGATGCAGTAATCAAGGAATTATTCCTCAATGTTTTTATGAGATTAAAGAAGAAATTCATAAGATTATCCCACAAGAGGAGGATAAGACAAGGAATGAAATTGACGCTCTTATTGGTCCTACTAAAAAAGAATGGACGAAGCAACAAAAGAAGAAATGACTTCTTTAAACTCCAATCATGTAGAGGACTTGGTTAACCTTCCTGAAGGGCAAAAAGCTATTAGGAACAAGTGGATTCTCAAAATAAAATTAAAGGTTGATGGTAGTATTGAAAGATCCAAGGCACACCTTATTACTAAGGGATATACACAATAAGACGGAATTGATTATAAGGAAAATTTTTCACCTATTATAAGGTTTGTTTCAATCTATTTTATTCTAGCCATAGTAGTTGGTAAGATCTTGAATTGCATCAAATAGATGTAAAGATTTCTTTTCTAAATAGAGAACTAAAAGAAGAAATCTATATAAAATAACTTGTAGGTTTAATTGAGACAAGGCAACAACATAAAGTGCATCGGTTATTAAAATTTTATGGCCTAAATTTGTCCGCAAGAAAGTGGTGTATATGTTTTCATAACGTAATTCTTTCATATAATTTTCATATGATTGATGAAGACCACTATGTATATATTAAGAGATATGAAGATAAAGTTGCAATTTTATCTTTATAAGTGGATGATATTTTGATTGCTAGTAATGATTATGGGTTCATTAAGCAAACCAATGACTGGTTATATGAATTTGAGATGAAAGATATAGGTGAAGCTATATACATTCTTGGAGTTAAGATTTTAAGAGATCACTAAAAGAAATTATCATCACTTTCACAAGTGACATATATTCAAAGAATCCTTAAACACTTATGAATGAAAGAACGTAAAATAATTGATAATCATATTTCTAAAGGCAAAGGTCTCAGTAAGAAATTTTTTTCAGCAACACCACATAAAAAGGAAGATTAATATCTACTCACCTTTCTAACAACATAACAAATATCTGATTTTGTACACCATTATATATATGAGACTTCCAACACTACAAGGAAGTGAAAAAATGAAGAAAGTTTCCTATTTCAGTACAATTAAAAGTCTCAAATGTACAATGATGAGTACAAGATCAAATATATGTTATGTTGTTGGAATGGTGAGTGATATGTACTTAATTACTTATACATTTAGTCTATAATTCTTATTGATTAATTCTTTAAAATGTTTAAGACACTCACTTTAATTCATATTTAATTTTAGGTATAGTTTGGAGCTAAAATGAGTCGAAAACATTATATTTGAGTCGTTTTTTCGGAGATTTACAATCATTTGTCTTCATGAAGCAAGAATGAGACAGATTAGAGTACACGAAGACAAGAAAATACATAGGATCTATTTTTTTTTTGGACTTAACGTGGGAGTTGGTCTTTGATTAAATGTGATGTACTGATACATTCAAACTGCATGACTTTCTGCTCATTCTTTTAGACTTTTCAAATCACGCGGAACACCAAAAAGAACAAATGCGAAAGTGGGATTTCCACCATTCCAAAAGTAAAACTAGATTTGGGATGCTCCTAGCGGCTTAAAGTTAAGACAGATGGAATACGAACCAAATGATACTAAACAATCCCAGCAAAAAGTCCCAAAATTGCAATGGCATAACCTTTTTCTCACCAATGAAGATTGTAGTAATGTCTAATAGTGACTTCAAAGTTGTTTTTTTTGCCAAGGAATCTATCATTGGCTGTTCTGCCGCTGTTGCTCTTGCTTTTTAGCAAATACTATCTTTATAGGATACCCGTGAAAGACGATAAAAAGAAAGGAAAAGCAAAGTTGAATATTCTTATGTGATTTGATGATTTACTTATTGCCAGTGATCTGTTCATGCTGTCATTATTTCAACTTCGACTATACACTACTCGAAACTTTTGAAGTGATTGTAGCACGACTAGATGTTCCAAAAGCAGTAAAACCAAAGGATCTTAATCAGGTTAGCATACTTGCGTTATGGCAGATGAGAATAAATAGTGACTGATGTTACAGGGGAGGAACCAGAAAGAGAAGGCAGCTGCAATGTGGCAGGCAGGAATGATGAGCGGACATCATCAGTGCTTGATAAGGTCATTTAAACTATAATTAGACGTAGAAGATCTAATCCGGAAATGATCGAGAAAAGAAAACCCGTCGTAATTATTGCATGGGATCTTTGGATCAATAAAATAAATCAAGGTGGCGCCCACTCTTCACATGGCCTAGAACTACAGCCCTTTTGTATGATAAGAACAGCAATTAGTACCAAACTTAATACGTACATAGATTCGATAGATGGTGTGGTTTTGCGGTCTCAGAGTGTGAGGCACATGCACATGCACATCAATCAATTAAGACATGGCTTCGTGGGGTGCCTTTCCATCCAACGTCAGACGAACAGACAAATCTTTAGGCCACACCTGGGGCTGGGACTTGGGAGAGTTCATTTGGATATAATTTTCTTCTCTCTTTTGAGAAACTTCTAACTTTGTAACTCATTCCTAGTAGTAGTTGTTCGTTTTGTTTAGGGATACATATAAATAAGGAACTCAAGATGTAAAGCAGTTGCTGACCATTAAAATAACAACATTTAATGCAATTAATACGCACACCAATTTAGTCACATCAAATTGCAATAGTACTGTAGTGGTGATAGTCTTGGAATAACTCAATTTCACGCCCACAATAGCTATTAGCTGATTGCCATTTAAAACTTTCAATCCAAGCAAATTTGAAAACCTGCGGTCTAGGCAGGATCGATGAATGTCGCTTTGGTCCCAACCTAGATTAATTTACCCTTTTATTATGGTAATCTTAAGATGACGAGACATCGTTGGAAATAGATACAGACCACGTCACGGCACTATCATCTTTCGAGGAAAGGCCCTTTAGACAGAGCTCCTGCTATAAAACGCGGTCCAGCTTGCTCATTTGATTGCTACCCAACTGATTCAACACAATTCTTTATCATCTTTTAGTGACGAGAAAGAAAAAGGACCAGAAAGTGACTTTAAAAAACGACAATAACAACGTCGCCCCAGGAACCTAATTGTGTTGGTTGTTGCTTTCCACATGAAAATAAAGAAGCTCCATCTCCATGAGAAGTTTGAGCATATATATCATGGGTTTATCATTTATTGGTACCAGTCTCGTAGAGATTTGAAGATTGGCTCCTCGGTTGCTGATACAAAAGAATATCCATCGTCACTTGATTTCTTCAACTGAAAACAAAACTTCTTACAATCCCATTGGGGAACTAAAATTGCTTTCGGTTATTAAGCATAGAGAGGAGGAAAATACTTATAATACAATGCTATCTTCTGAAACCCACCCTTCTTCCTACCACTCAAAGCCGCAAATTGGGATTGAAACTAATTTATGGTTGGGTACTAAACTACTCTAAAAAGACGCAAATGATTACAATAATGCGTATATGCTGAAATATCCAACGCGCCAAAATATTGAGGAAGAGAAGAAAGTATCAAAGTTCTCCCTATTACCAGCAGTTATATCAGGTCATCTTTATGATACAAAGTTCATCTCTACCAATTCTTACCCTCCCCATCATTTTGTTAGGTGAATTCACCTTCTTCACATTTTTTAGTCAGTTCACAACCTACTCTGCGTACAAACAAGGAGAAAGCGTCAGAGCATTCCTGAAAATGATCAAAGACAGAAAAACGCTGAGAAATATGATAGTTTTAGAATGATAACAAAAAATTGCTACGAAATCATAGTAATACAGTAAGGTTCTGCGAGATCACAAAACCTGCAGTGCCACTAAATGACTTCAATGGAAATGAAATACAGTTTCATTAAGCAGAACAAGAACCAATAAACAGGTGAAAAATCTCAACAAACATCCACTTCCAAAAAGACATTAAGATAGAGAATGGCATGGAGACACAAACACAAACACAAAGACATTAACCAAACAGCCAGTGACATTTGGACAATGAAGACAACCAATCAACTTAGCTGAAAGGTATCAGAAGGCAGTGCAACACAACAGAATCGTTACAAACCTAAAGCAAAATCACTTGAAACATGAAGCCTACTTGCCCTATTCTTAAGTATATTTAATTAGCACTTTGTCATCCAGAAGCCTACTTGCCCTATTCTTAAGTATATTTAATTAGCACTTTGTCATCCAAGAGATCACATATCGTGATTTCAAAAAGATTAAGGCAAACTAAAAGAAATGGGATTTACCTCCATCTTCCTAGTTAACTACAAGCAAAAACTCTCTCCAAACTCTTAACAACCATTTCAGTCGAAATAGTATGCCACACATGTTAGCCTGCTACCTTTATGGCACCAATTTCATCAATTTTTGATCTCTTATGCTGCAAAAGTAAAAAAACAGAGATAATATACAAACCAAAAAATCGTTGAGATAATAGAAAAAGACAAAATTAACCCACCATAAGAAATCAAAGTAACAAACATAAAACAAGCCCCCCAAGTTCTGATCATGCTCTCTATTACCTTACTTTTTTTGTGCCTCTGAATGTCATTTAGATCTTCATCTCCGTCATGCTTCCTCTTCTGGAAATACAACAAATTAAACATTAGCAATGCATTGATAATTCAATAAAATCTAATAAAACAGATAATATGAGAGACAAAGGCAGCACTATCCCAAAGATTAGTTACACTCCGAGGTTTCAGTAATTTTACTCAAAAAATTCAAGTGTCTTCCAAGTTCTAAATACAGTAGGAATGTATGTTCAATTTTTCTAGAAGATATCTTAATCAAACACCCTGTAATAGATACAATGGTGCAGAAATTTCACTATTTTTTGCTTATCACAAACAATGGCTCCACAACATTAATGATTTTCAACCTTTTCGTGGTGTTTTTTTGAGTGATCCCCACCAGAATCATGGTGTACACTTCTATCTTTCTTCTTATCTTTGTCTTTGTCTTTACTTCGATCCTTGTCTTTATGACGATGTTTGTGCTTCTTATGTTCTTTGTCCTTCTCCTTATCTCTATCCTTGTGTTTTTTATGCTTTCTCTCCTTGTCTTTGGATTCACTTTTTGATTTCCCTGCAATTGTGGGTGTCCCCTTCTCTGTCTACAAAAAACGGAGATCAAAGATGGTAGGATATATATCCAACTAAAGGGAATAAGTAAGAAATGATAATTTAAAATCAAGGTAAAAGACTAAGGCAGACAACAACATCAGAAACAAATTCATAGCAATAAATATCTCACAAGTGGCAAATCTATAGGAGTTGTATCCTTCAGCTGAAAGGCCTCTCTAAGTTCATCAAGATCAAATGGACGTATTCTTGTGCTACTATCTCGAGAGGTGCTCTGAATAAGTTGAGCCAATTGCATTCCTTCTCCTTTTCTGATTTCAGTGTCTCCCACCACATTGTGAAAATAATGTGTGTCCGAAATTGATACAGGAAGTGAGCGCTTGCAGAAGAACTCATGGTGAGGCAACAATTTGAAGTGACTTATCAGATCAATAGCACCAGTTAGCTCTCTTGGTCCTAAGTTTAAAGCAAAGCAACTAGTCCGTGAAAACAGCAAAAGATCGGCATATTCACTTGAAATATGCAGTTCAAAAAATGCATAGTTATAATCAGAAATCCTAGATCCTGCAAGAGACATGTTCCTTAAAACTCTGTTATCAAAGTTCACTTCTAAAGCCTAAGTTTCTAAACTGTAACTTGAGGGTGCAGACCAACCTATTGTGCTTGGTGAAACCACTCGGGAATCCTCAATACTCTTAGAATAAAGACTTTGTCCAGCCAATACTGGTTATATATCCCACTAGTAATACAATAGGGAGACAAGAAATTGGCCCAGGTACCAAAAACCTAATATTTGCACCGGTTCCTTAAGATTATAACTTGGAGATGCAAGCTATGGAAAAATAATTAACCACTTTAGGGGAAGGGGAATGCCCTGTAAGACCGTAAAAACTAAGCATGCCCTCCATATTATGATGCTACCAATGATAATACTCTGACTGGGAGATCTATCATTTATCAGCAACATGAAATAGAGGGAAAGAACCCATAAAACTTAAGTATCAAATAACAATTTCTTACCAACTCCAAACTTCTTGATTTCAGGTTCCATAGATCAATTTTTCATCAGATGTTCAATCATCAACTGCAATAAAATTAAAAGATGAGGAAGTATGCATCATGAGCATAAAACATGCTCAAAAGTAAATCAACAAATAACACGAGAATTTAGCTTCTTACCAAGCTATATTGTTCCCTGAACACATTAAACAGACACAATAACCCCAATGATGCTCACTAAGATCCTCATTTTCATTCCTTGAGTTTGACCCAAGTTGCGTTCACAGATTTACAGAATATCCGGTTGCCACTTTACATTCATAAAATTGTAGTTCCACATCAATAAGCAAAAAATTGACTACTCAAATCCAAAACTCTAACTTTGATTATATATTTATTACTGCTTATGATGGGAATAAACTATGAACCATTGCAGGAAAGTGAGTTAAAAATAAATAAATCATAGCTTATCCAACTCCAAGTGTGAGATAATATGATGTTTTAAACTTCAACGCTATAAGCCAGTTATCTTGTTCATATACAAACTTAAATGTATTTTGTATTAGTTCACAATAATTTACTACACATTCATCCTGAATTTTGCAGTAAACAGATATCTCACTATTAGAAACAAAAAAACACATGATTCCTGCTACCTTAAGCACAACAGGACGAATGACATCAAAATTTATAAGAATGCAAACATGTAACACAAAGAAATCAAGCTCAATAGCAATAAAAAGATTCCAGTTGAAAAGAATGTCAAATATTCCCCCATATAGGACTTAACCCATGTACACATAAGCATTTATGAGAACATATAAGTGCATATGCCCATGCTTACGTACATATGCATTTGTGTAAGGTGATGTAGCAGGAAAGTATAAATTGAAGATTGCGGCTGTTGGGACTTCGAATTTAAGGATGAAATTACCAAAATATATATATATAAGGGTAGGGTTCTAAGAATCACTCCTAGGTTTGTATCAAGAACCAAGAATCACACCAGGGTTTAAAACAAACAAAACTAATGGAATCACACCAGTAATTTCCTAGGAATCGGCTCTAGAGCTTAGAAATCACTTCTAAGTATCAAAGAATCACTCTAAGGAAATAGAAAGCTTCACACTTTCAAATGTGAAAATTTCAGCATTTCATTAAAAGTAATCAAAAACCCAAAAATTTAATGTGTCATATATGTGTCTGTGTATTTATTTATAAACATTGATGAATAATTCTATCTAACTATAACTCCATTTTCTAATTGAAATTAAACCCTAACTAGATAGATAACTAACTAGAACTAATCTATTAACATAAGAAAATAATCTAGATAAAATAGAATTGTAAAGTAAATAGATGTCAGGCTAAACTAAATCATAAGGTTATTATATTAGGTATAGTCATCAGAAGTACAAGACCATATTAACATGAACTTTATGACATACTGTAGTATATTTCCTGGTAGAGATGCAACGAACATAGGAATTAATCGATTATACACCAAGGAAAATCATAGTAAATGCTTTGAATTCCATACGGCCTTTGTATTGAAATAATAAACAGTAGTATAGACAAGATAAAAAGAAAAGTTCTCTTTCAACTATAATTAAGGTGAGAATAGGCATGTTCTTCACTGAACATGTATTCAGTATAGTACAAACAAGCAGATCAAACTTTAATCTCACTCATGAGTTGATTATAAAATCTCCAGGCGCCCAACCACTCTAAAATCGTTCAATATGAGCATAAGTATCCAAGAGTTGCAGTTCAATGAAAGGTTTTGTTATAGCTAAGCATTGTCCTAGAAGAACGAAAATTAATGCCCAAATTTGCAACAAACATATTCAATCAGCGAACCATGAGCAACAAAGGATAATATATGCTCTCAGGTAAGAAGTTATAAACCTCTTCCGAACAAACACAATTACAAGTGTTCCCAAATCAAGAGAAAAAACAGGACATCAATCAAGGGAAAGTAACCCCGTTTCTTCTTTCTAATCAAAGTTGACCACAAGCGTACTACATAGAAGATTGTCGTGAAACTACAACTTAAAGAGCTGCAAAGAAAATGAGAACCACACCTCTAACATGGAACCTCGAGAGTTTTCCACTTAGTCTACTGCTCTTGAAGATCAAGAGGAAAAAGTCCACGACTGTACAAAAAACCAATCGAGAAGCAACGACTCAACACGCCAATTTTAAATAAAGCACGAAACTCCGATACGCATCTTCCGCCGGGGTAAGCACTCAGAATCGCAGAAGGAAGGCGGAGGAAGGAAAATGGTTGTCCTGAATCGGAGATAGGGAGGGGGCGGATCAAAAGAAGGTTCGAGAAGGAAACGGTTGCCACTAGGGTTTGGGGAAGAGGAGAAAAAACTAAATTTGGGTTAGCCTCTCTCTCTTTCCGTTTTTCTCCTTTTATTTTTCGTTTATAGCGACCATTCGGGACTCTTTTACTTCTCGTGTGCCTCTTTGACTTTTCTTGTGTTAGCTTATCTTTTAAATTTATTTCCAATTTTGGATAAAGCATCTCGAATATTTTTTTAGGTAAATTTTTCATATCAACTAATGAGTTTATTTTTAGTTCCTTTTGTTTTTATGTTTTATACATAATTTTCATAATATTTACAAACTCATTTTTTCATTTATTATGTATTTAACTATTTATTCAACTTGAATATTTATTTTAGAATTTATATAATATTATTTGGCTTTTTAATATGTTTTAATATTTATTTTTTGATATAAGTTTACTTATTTTATAATCAATATAAAATATTTGGTTAGATATATTTTCATTTATGTTTTATATGGTTTAAAATTATATAATAACTAATATATTGTTCTTTGTATATTGTTTAATATACTTTAAATAATATTTATATACATAAATAATTTTTATTACAAAATAAAATATAGTTA
>JAOSBP010000009.1:6593707-6605095 GCA_027563825.1 Erythroxylum mucronatum
TACCCTAACACAACTCATACCAAGATCACTTTTTCTACCCCAACACTCTTCATTCTCAACTACATTTCAAATCCAAACATTCATAAATCAATTCATGATCTATATTTAATCATTATCCAAAAAACAGAACGTATACATTTTCCCTTTCATAATTGATTTTCTACACTCATCCTAACACATTATATGGATCATCATCATCCAACTTCCAAAATATATCTATAACAAATCATGGGTCATTAATGATCATTTACAATTACAAAAGCATGACATTTACATAGATTTTTCACCATCAACATCACACACATTCAACTCACAAAAATCAAGTCATCAATCCCACATTTCTTATCATTCTAGTTTCATTTTATCAATACCCATAACATTTAAAGCATAACTTACTTGATTTAGCTTCAATTCTTTAAGAACAACACTTAGCCCTAGCTCCCGAGCATCACACAATCATCATCTTGAAGAAGGTAAGGATAGGTTTTCCTTGTGGAAAATTGAAGAAACAATAAGATGAAAGTAGCAATTGAAGGATGGAAGTAAGATGTAACTTGATGGAGGTTTGAGTGAGTCAAGAATCATGAAGGAGAAGAAGAGAAGAAGAAGCCACAAAAATATGAGGAGAGCAAGAGTTAAAATGAAAGACAAAACATTTATTTGGTCTTTAAAGTGGAGAGTGTCGTGAGAGAGAGGTGTGGTGAGTGGCAAGTGTGGTGACATGTGTAACGTGCCACTTGTCATCTTTTTATGGTTCCAATTGGTCCCCTTTGATATCTAGTCAATTTAACTCTAGTTTCTACTCCAATTATCTCCTAATTTTCCATGACATTTGTCAATAAATCCCAAGGTGATTTATCAAAATTTCCATTGCCATTAGACAGTAATTTCTACTACCATTTAACAATTGTTTTGCCACTTTAGCAAATTTTCCTAGTTCAAAAATGCTCATCAATTTCCAGAAATTCCCCAAAAAATCCAAAAATTTTAAATCAACAAATACACTTTCCAAATAAATTTTTTAACACATAAAACCACATTTCTCAATATACTCCCTTATATAAACAATTATACTTGAAAATTGCCAATGAATGCATATACAATTATTTTTATGCACAAAGATTCAATATTCACGTGTATGTGCATATCATGTAATACATGAGCATGAAATGTGTTTCCTAATTTCTCAGTAATTTCTCTCATTTATTGTTTTTGCCTTAACATGGGTAACAGGATGTTATAGAATCACTGTACAACGCGTGAGAAAGATTTGAGGAGTTACCCACACTACAACTTACCTAAAGAGTTCCTTTTGCATACCTTCTACAATAGAGTAAATTCACCCACTAAAGGTACCATTGATGTAGTCGCTGGAGGTTCATTAATGAGTAAGACAGTTGATGCTACATATGACTTGTTGGAGGAGATGACAAATAATAGTTGTCTATAGACATTGGAGAGGAGCAAACAACAACTAACCTTTAAATATAAAAAGGGGGTACTTGTTTTTGATTCAATGACAACATTAAGGGTTGAGGTATCAAATTTGACCAAGCAAACAAATAGTCTAAAAGCCACTTTTTCTAGCCCATTTAAAGAAATACATTATGGTTATAAATTGCGTAGTCAAGATTATAGCTAATTGCTTCCTAATAGAGAGCAACAATATGGAGTAACTCAATTACAAAGGTGCACAACTTGGTTGGGGTGATAACAAACCTTATTCTAACACTTATAGTCTTGGGTGAAAAAATTACCCAAAATTTTCTTGGTTTAACAATGTAGGAAACTAAATGTGAGTACAAGACCTACTAGTATTTCAGCAAGATAGGTTCAATTCATTGAAATCAAAGATAGACAAGTTAATGGATGTGCTAAATTCTAAGTTCATAAGTTAAGATAAGAGCCATAAGAGGATAGAAACTAAGTTCGACAAAATTAAGAAGAACCATGCTTTCTCCATCTATAATTTGGAGGTTAAAGTGGGCCAACTAGTTAATGTATTATCTATACGAAGTTTGAGGGGTCTTCCAAACAATGCAGAGCCTAATCCAAGGGAGCAACTGAGGGCCATCACACTTAGAAGTGGGAAAGAGTTGGAAGAACCAATTGAGAAAAAGGTTGAATCCTACTAAGAAGGAAGCCAAGAGAAAGAAGATAAAGAGGAAGGTAAGAAGGAGGAGCCACCATATGTCCCACCTCCTCTATATGTTTCAAAGATTCCATTCGCACAAAGATTGAAGAAGAATTAAATGGACGCACAATTTGCAAAGTTTTTAGAGAAGTTGAAGAAATTGCAAATTAACTTGTCCTTTGTGGAAGCCCTAGAGAACATATCTAAGTACATAAAGTTCGTTAAAGGTATCCTATTAAACAAGTAGACATGGGAGGACAACCAAATTGTCTCGTTGATGGAGAGTTACAACTCTATAATTATTAGCCACATGCCCTCAAAATTAAAGGATTCAAGGAGTTTTACTATATCCTATATAGTTGGTAATTAATAATTTGCTAAATGTTTATATGACTTTGGTTTAAGTGTTAATCTTTCAGGAAATTAGGGCTAGGAGATGTGAAGCTAACTTTCATGCTTATTAGTTAGCGAATTAATCAATAAAGAAATCGTTTGGTGTGGTAGAGGATGTGATAGTCAAAGTGGACAAGTTTATTACTCATGTGCATTTTGTAGTGTTAGACTTTAAAGAGGAAAAAAAGTCAATTAATTCTTAGTAGACCATTCATGAATTCAGGAAGACCGTTGGTAGAAGTCCATGAAAGGAAACTAATTCTTTAGATTGGTGATGAACAAGTTGAATTCAACATGAATAAAGTATTGAAGAATCTGAAGGATGGCAAATCTTGTATGAAAATTGATATAATGGATGAGAGTATAAAATAGTAAGAGGAGATCTATATAGAAGAAGCTAATTTTGAGGATGTAGAAGATGATGGAGAATTAGAGATGGAGGAGTTGGGGTGAAAAATCAATGCAAGAGATGTCATTAAGGAAAAAAGCACCCATGCTACCCTTCATTGAGAAACCACCCACTCTAGAGTTGAAACTTTTACCCACACACCTTAGATATACCTTTCTAAGTAAGGGTCATACTCTGCCCATCATAATTTCAAACAAGTTGGATCAAGAATAAGAAAAGAGATTGGTAGAAACAATTAGGAAGAAGATGAGAGCCATGTGATAGAAAATTTCTAATATAATATGTATAAGTACTAACATGGTGATGCATAAGATAAACCTTGATGAAGGGTGTAAGGTTGTGAGGGAAAGACGAAGAAGACTAAACCCTCATATGAAAGAAGTGGTCAAGAAGGAAGTAGTGAAGCTTTTAAATGCAGGTCTCATTTACCCTATTTAAGATAGACAATGGGTTTGTCCAATATAATGTGTGCCTAAGAAAGGAGGTATGATAATGATGGAGAGTGAAAAGGGTGAGTTGATTTCTACTTGAGTAGTCACAGGTTAAAGGTTTGTACTAATTATAGAAGCTTAACATGGTGACTAAAAAGGATCACTTTCTGTGACTATTTGTGGACCAAATGAATGAAAGAGTGGTTGGACATGCATTATATTGTTTGTTTGATGGATATTCAGTGTACAAACATATTTTTTTTATGTATTTAGAAGATTAAAAGAAGAACATTTTTCACATGTCCTTATGGAACATTTGCCTAAAGACAGATGCCATTTGGGCTTTTGCAACGCACTAACAAATTTTTAATAAATGTCAAGTTGTATAAGGAAAAAAGTTAAAAGATGGTATGATTCTCATATTAAGAGGAAGGAATTCAGATATGAGATACATTTTTGTTATTTAACTTAAGATTGAAATTGTTTATGAGAAAGCTCAAATCACATTAGAGTTTTCCTTTCAAGCTAACTCAAGTGTTCAAACATGGAGCGTTAGAATTGGAGAATGATAAAAAGGAAACATTCAAGGTTACGATCATCAATGCAAACCATATTTCAAAGGAGTATATTCACATGAAAGGGAAGTAGTTTGTTTATTTTCTTTTGTTTGAATTTTTTTATTGAAATGGTCAAACTAGTGACCTTCAATTTAACATGTTATGTTTTATATAGGTTTCTATAATTTTATGTGTGTATGTGTGGTAAATTGTTGGGGAATATAGCTAGGAGGAGTTAGTGCACGATCGTACAAAAATGAAGCAAGAGCTCTCTGTTATACAGAACTTCCAGCAAGAGCTCTCTGTCACTTGCACAATCATGACTTAATGTTCCACAGTACTTGTAAGATCATGCAAAGGTCATGATCTTGCAATCGTGGATTCTAAACCCTTAAAACCTAGCCTATTTAAATGGTTCTTTCTTCTTTTTTTCCCCTTCACACCTCTTCTCACTCCAATCGACAACCCCACCTCTTTTTCATTTGATTTCACTTGATTTTCAAGCAAACTTCATGCTTTTCTTTTTCTTTCTTCTATTTTTACGCATCTTACTTATAGATCTAAAGATTTTTACATTATAAATAGTTTTTCTTGGTGTTTGAGACCAAAATTTTTTGCAACTTTTTCCTACATTTTTCCTTTGTTTTAGGTTGTTATTTTGCAAGTTTTCACATAGAAGATGACATAAAGAGTTAAGCAACTCACAAGAAGATCCGATAGAATCTTTGAGTACTAGAATTAATAAGGAAAAGTTTATTCATTGCGATTGTGTATGTTGTTTATGAAGCACTTACCTTAAAATTCTACACTGCTATTAATTATGAGCCAAACAAATTAGGCAATTTTTTTATTTAGACTAAAGGGGGAACTATGTAACTTTGATTATGCAATTATGGAGGACATTTTTGGATTCCCCAAAACCAAAATAGTGGAATCCTATAAATATTTTATTGTAAGCCTATATTGGAAGAAATTAATTGTCCTAGGAGTGTTTGACCCTCACAATGCACCAAATAATGTAATTAGGATTCCATAACATTTGTTGTTGCATAAATTCATGTGTCGCACTATTTTTGTGAAAAGTCAAAGTAACAATTGTTCTAAAAAGGATTTATTTTTGCCTTGGTATAATGGACAACAAAGTTAAGGTTTGCACTTCCATACACATCTTCCATGTAATAGTTACTTCAATCACTAAAAATAGTAGCTATTGAGGAATGGAATTCTTGGTCACTATATTAGCTAAATACCATGATATTGCTACTTCTAGACTAGCCTCTGTTGCTCCTGGGTTTTTCAATGATACACATTTGAGGAGGGTGGAAATCCTGGATTCCTATGTTATGGAACTTTGCAATTTAAACTCTCAATCTACAATTAAGTTCAAGAGAGGAAAAGTGGGATCTAGTTCAACACCACAATAACAGCAACATGAGGAAACATTAAGTAAGGAATTCAATGAAGATGAAGAAGGCTGGGAAAAGGTGCTCAAAACAATGGAGGAAAACAACAAGAGAGTAGAGAGAAGAATGGATGCCTTGGAAGCAAAGTTAAAGGAGGCAGTGCCATAACATCGCTACCAACGAAGAAATTGCTGAAATATTTTGCGATAAAAGGTTTCTAAGTTCGTTATCCAATGTTATCACAACTACAATCCCCATAAGTATTTTTCCCTTATCTTTTATTTTTTGTTTATTACATTAGTTATGTGTGTTTGTTTTTAATTGTGTATCATTTTCTATATGGAGGACAATATGTTGTTCAAGTGTGGAGACATATATGTTTTTATATTTTCATTAGTATGTGATTTTTCATTTGCATTATATGTAATTATTGCATAATTTTGCATTGTGTGCTTTTGTGTGAATGTGTCAATGGAATGAAATTGAAAGGAATTAGATAGACATGATCATTTAAATTGTGAAGAAACATTAGCATTTGAAGTTTGTGCTTTGAGTGTTTTTTAGGTGAATATGAATGTTGATTAGAATATTTTACATATTCATTCATTTTATGATATTTATTTGGATGCACTTATCATTAATGAATTAAATTTGTTAGGCATTGTTAGTAGATTTTCATAGAAATCGATTGACTAGGAAGAAATAATGTTGGTTAAAATGCACATATATATAATGTTAAATAAATGTGATAAATAAATTTCCTATTTTACTGGCCCTTTTGAAAAATTTGGGTTAAGAGTAAAACTAGCAGCCAGTTGTGAGTTGTGATATAAGTAACCAGGGGACATTCATGAAGAGGCGTTTGCCTTGGTGTCAAAAGACTAGATGATTGTTAAATAAAATCTTTAAAAAATATAATGTTTTCAATAAAAGTGAATCTATTGATCTTTTTATGATATGTCAAGAACTTTCCATGAATGGGTACTTAGTGATGGCTTACCTTTTCAGTTTGGTAAATAATAATGAGTGTATGCTTATAAGTGCTATATCAGGTGTCAATATTTTAGTTGATATGTATATTTAAATCAAAGCCCTTAAATATGAATGTTTCAAGTTAGTTTATTGTAACTTTTTGAGTGATTGATGTTTATGAGTAAATTAATTTCATGAGATTTAATGTCATTATACCATTATTGCATTATTACATGATAGTGTGATTTATATTTTTTTGTGATTTTAGTTTTATTTATGGACAAGAAAACATTTAAATGTGGGAAAGTAGATCAGTGTGTTTTATAGGTTGTAGAATGTGTTTTAAGTGTTTTCTTGAGTCATAATCATGTATATGGGACTTAAACTTATGTCTTTGATAGTGTTTTGTGTGTTTTATCTTATTATTGTTGATTAGGGCAAGAATTTGATTTTCATGAATGCTTTAGCGGATATTTAATATGTTTTAATGATGAGTAGGGATAGAAAATTCTAGTAAAAGATAAAGAAGAAGCTCGACAAAAGTAGTCATGATCATGCATGTGCATAATCATACAGGAATGTAGGATGGAGATTTAAAGATTCTTTATCATGAGTGAATGCATGGAGAAACCGTTGTAGGATCGTGCACCATGCACAATCTTGCAAATGATAGAATTCCATGTTGTGAGATTTTTGTACTTGTGATAATTTGGGGCCATTTTTGGAACAAAAACAAGTGTGGAAACCCTAGAAAGAATCTTAGAAGAATTAAGCAGTATAAAAGAAAAAGAAAAACACAAGAGCGGCAGCTGGAAAATACCAAAGAAGAGGTCAAAGAGAGAAAATTCCTTAAGAACAAAAGCTGCAAACTTTTCCAATTCAAGGACAAAGAAGAGAAGACATCTAGTTTCTTTCCTTATTATTTTTGAATGTTAATAATGATTCAATTGGAATATATAATTTATATTATGAATTGGTAAACTTATTTTAGGTATTACTCTTAAATTATTTGTTAAACTTTACATTCTTGATTTAATAGAGATATACTTTGTGGTCTTTATCATTTTATATTTGATCTTAATTGAGAGGTTAGTTGAATTATCTATATTGTGTTATAAGCAAGAGCTGGTACTATAATGAATCTATAAACATCGGATTAATAAGCAATTGAAGAGAGATCTTAATTGTTTATTAGTTATCTATAAAATTGCTTTAAATCCAATTAGATAGCTATGAAGAGTTTTGATAGATCGAGAGATCACATTTCAATTTGTATCTACTTTACTTGGAATAACTTGGTTAGATCTTAAGAGAGGCTAATCATAACTATTAGATATCTAGGATTGAGTATTATTAAATCAAGAAGGTGAAGTGAAACAAAACAAGGATAGAAGTAATTCCTACATTTTCATCATTAATTAATCAACCAATTCACTGCTGCTTGCTTAATTATTCAATTATCAATTTTCCTTTAGTTTAGTTGATTTTCTAGTTATTTTATCATATTGTTGATCTTAAACAAAGTGTTATAAGAACTGTTAGGAGACTAGGAACGATACTTTTTATGTTATAAGATACGATCATGTACTTGCAGTATAGATAAGTTCAAATCAAACTTTAACAAAGTACCCCTCAATTTTGCTTTAATTCTTTAAAAATTGCACGAAAACACAGTCCTAAAGAGCTATATGGTCATAGATATGACCTTGTCCATCTCTATATGATCATGTCCCTCAAGGACAACTTCAATCTTTCACTTTTTCCTTAATTCTGTATAAGCTCTAATCCTCTTGTTGATGGAAATTAGGATATACAAACATAATATAAGCAAATTAAATACCCAAAAAAAATCTCAAATAAATAAACAAAACATGCTAAATATGGGATTGGAAATATAGTCTATTTAGCATTTATCACTCTATTTACTATTTATTTAGGAAAATATATGTAACATAAAAAGAAAAGTAAAGGGTTTATAAAAGAGAGCCATGGGTCCATACATTACATACATGACAAGGCAATGGAAGTGTCGGAACCAAAATTCCAACCCTACGACATCCCCAGAAAGTCCAGAATCTATGTGCATGTATAAATAGATTATAAGAACATGAAATTACAGCATATGTACCTTACAATTATTCCTTCTTTCTTGAATCTTCTCCTTGTTTGGGTTGTAGCAAACACTAAACACCTTCTTTGGCTTCTAGGGAGCACGCAAAGAAGAAGAAAAATCAATGTGTAAGGGTGGTTAAAGCACCAAACAAGATGTGTTCAAGTAGAGGCTTTAGTGAGAGTTAGATCAAGACCAGTTACATGTAATTAATCTCATGCAACAATTGCTTAAAATTGTATAAATAAATCTCAAGATCATTCATATCAACTTCTAGAACTCTTCTAGAACCTTAGCCTCTCTATTGAGTGTGTTTTTTGGGTAAAAATTCGTAGATACATAAGTGAAGAACTCACTTCTGTACCACCTATCATTAAGTTGGTCACGATCATGGCCTAGCTTGCTTAATTAACAACCATGCACATTTTGTTTTTCATCCAATCTTTATACGTGTGACCTTAGATTTCCAGTTATTTTGGACACTTGAATTATCTCTTAATTCAAGTAAATCATGAAGGGTTTCATGATGCCAATTTATTAAAATGTAAATGGATTAATACTCGAACTCTACGATAGTTAATTATCTGACTTACGAGCCTTTCCATAGTTAATTACCATGCAATTCGTCCCTTCACCATCCTATACCACACTTTGTTTGGATTATGGGCTATGTGTCAACTCCCACTAGACTAACTATGTCAGATCTAGTCCAAGTGATGTTAGTTCTTATCCTGGGGATTTCATTACTCTATGTGTCATTGAAGACTCTCTTTATGACACATAATTGCTATGGCCAGAGACTCCCAAGTAATGACCCCGACAAGAGGCCGTGGGTATCATCTCCTTCTATTAAGAGTGGTGAATCCTTTATTGGCTACCCAATTACCTTCGAATACTAATATTTATACCCAACCACCACCCTATGAGTGACCTCATCTTGAGGCAACAAGGAATGGTGTCAAAGCACATGATCAGTATCCAAGATATCCTTAAGTATCTCAAGTCTAAGGATATTTACACCATTGCTATGATGAGATTAATCACTGACATTTGATAGATCATCTATATGATAATCTCATAACGAGTCATCCGATGTACTTACTACTCTTAGTAAGCATCTACATGTTAACTCTAAACATCTCATGCTTATAGTTTATGAGATCCACTGCCTGATCAAATCAAGGAGTATAACATGTGCTAGTCTATCTGGATTAACAATATCTTGTCTCATTAGTCCTATGACTGGGGATAGTTTAGATACTAACATAATTGCACATGATAGAAATCTCATTATCGTGATCCCATCATAATTTCCTTTATGCTACATTTTGTAATATGGACTTCATTAATTCCATTTAAGAACGACATCAATTCATAAATAAATGAACATCAAATTAATCAAAATTGTCTTTCACTTTATTAATCAAAATAAAGATTGTACAAAAGTGCTAAAGGTGATTACTTTTGGAGCACTACTCTAACAATCTCTACTTGTACTAAAGCCAATCACCTTTGTATCTAATATCAGAGGCGAGTACACTAGAATCAAATCTCATTTGAGGAAGTGGCTTAGTCAAAGGATCATCGATGTTTTGATATGTAGGCACTCTCTCTATCTTCACATCATCTCAATCAATAATCTCCTTGATCAGGTGATATCTCCTAAGTACGTGCTTGGACCTCTGATGAGACCTTGGTTTCTCGGCTTGAGCAATAGCCCCATTGTTGTCACAATATAGCAGTATTGGGTCTACAATGCTCAGAACCACTCCAAGTTTCATAACAAACTTCTTGATCAAACAACTTCTTTTATTTCTTCCGCAATTGCAATGTATCCTGCCTCAGTCGTTGAATATGCAGTTGTCTCTTGTTTAGAACTCTTCCAACTGACTGCTCCACCATTCAGTGTGAAAACCTAACCTAACTGGGATTTGGAGTGATCCGGGTCAGATTGAAAACTAGCATTTGTATGCCCGCTCACTATTAGATCTCCATCTCCATATGTCAAGAATACGTCCTTCGTCCTTCTCAAGTACTTTAGGATATTCTTGACAGCCACTTAGTGACACTCACCAGGATATGGTTAATATATGCTCGTAATACTTAGAGCATACGATAGATCGGGTTTTGTACATAACATAGCATACATGATTTATCTTATTGTCGAAGCATACAGGATCAAAATCATGCGAGTCCTCTCATATGCGTCTTGGGACACATAAATTTTGAGAGTTTTATCCTATAAGTCATGGGAAGAAACCCTCTCTTGAATTGCTCCATGTTAAACCTCTTTAGCACTTTATCTATATATGTAGACTGTGAAAGACCTAGCGACTTCCTTGATCTATCTCTATAGATCTTTATTTCCAATATATAAGTTGCTTCTCCAAGGTCTTTCGTGGAGCAATTCTGGGATAGCCAAATTTGACAGATTGCAAACCTGAGACTTCATTTCCTATTAGTAATATATGATCCATATATAATACCAAGGAATAGATATCACTCCCACTAACCTTTTAGTACACATAAGGTTCATCCAAATTTTGTGAGAAACCAAACTCTTTGATTGTCGCATCAAATTGGATTTTCCAACTCCTAAATTCTTGCTTCAATCCATAAATGGATTTCTAAAGCTTGCATACCTTTTTTCCATCTTTGGATATGAAGCCCTCGGGTTGTATCATATGTACATCCTCAGTTTGGTTTCCATTCAGGAAAGTCGTTTTCACATTTATTTGCCATATCTCATAATCATAATGAGCAGCGGCTAGGAGTATTCTAATGGATTTAAGTATGGCTATGGGGTTAAAAGCAATGTTATGAATATCGTACCGAGCTTGGTCTCGGATTGGACTTTGGAACGGAACTATACCGGTACCGGTCGGTACTAGGTACCGGGTACCGTTTCGGGATATTTTTTAATTTTATAAAATAGTCCCTAAACTTTTTAAAAATTGCAAAATAGTCCATATTGATATA
>JAOSBP010000009.1:6629143-6641454 GCA_027563825.1 Erythroxylum mucronatum
AATATTTGATAGTTAGAGCAAGTAGGTAAGTTTTGAGAAAATTAATTCCTTTGTTTTGGAGTTTAGTCCTCTCCATATGGACTGACTTGGGAGTTTAAGATTCTTGCTCTCAAATTTATCAATAAAGTTTTATTATTTAGTTACTTCTATTTTCCTTCTTTTCTGGTCCCTATCAATATACTTTCTTGATTGTTAATCTTTTCTTCTAAAATCTAATACTTTTTACTAAATGTATATGGACATAATATTTAGCATACTTTTACTTGCAGAGAAGCATGGGACGTGCTCCTTTCCAGTTTTTCGAGATGAATATGATTACTTTTCAACAACACTCAATGTTTACTTCAAGCATAATGTGACGGTAAGTGTGGAAAGCTCTTTATGTTGGTTGGAGACTTGATTTATTTCACTGCAAACTATCTCTCGTAATATAAACAATCAAGAGAAAATACTTTGAAAGGTTGAAAAAACTGGTAGTAGAGATTGTGATATAGGACAAACCCGGATTGTCTAGCTTTTTCCTCACCACTTTCCCCCTCCTGGTTTTTCCCTTGATTCCCCATCCAGGTCTGAGCTTAACGAGTTGCCTGCAGTGACCTAAATTGGTACCTGGAGTTTCTAGGATTCACCTTGGCAACATTCCTAGTTTCCTTGGTTTAATTGCTGTACTTTGGTTGACTGTTCAAATACTAGCCTGTCTGTGCAAGTTTCCTAGCCTTCATCATCATTTTGTATACGGAATATCAGTTTAACTGGTTGTTTGTCTTCCTTTTTCTGAATGCTTTATTCCAGAAAGTATTGAATGAAGCTGGTTATGTTCCTTCAAATACTGAAAAATATCCTCTCGGGGGAATTATCTCCTCTATAGAGAATGCTTTCCATGCAACCCCATCAGTGAGTTGCTCAAATGGTGCTGTGGAGGAACTTTATTTATGCTTCTACAAAAATTTCAAGGTTAGAATTCTCACAGTTACTTGGAATTGACATTCAGTTGGATGAAAATGGTTAGAGGATAATAGAGATAACCAATCCTAAAGTACTCAACATTTTAGGATTTTTTCAATTCAGTACCTAAGCTTTTAAAATTTGTAATTGAGTGATCACTTTTTAAAACCTTAGCAATTCAATTCAAAACATTAGTTTTTGTTGATGTAACATGATATCAGCAAAAGCTGACGTTTTAAAATGAATTGCTAAAGTTTTAAAAATTGATCTCTTAATTGAATTTTTTTTAAATTTGGACACTGAATTGAAAAAAATCTTAAAAGGGGGTTAGACACTTTTGAATATGGTATCTCGAGGATAATATGATTACTCTATGTTTTACACAGCCACAAGGTAAAGTATAAGTTAATGTGATAGTTCGGTAGTTGTTGTTTCAACATGCTTTAGCTTTATCTTTAACAGTCTCATTTTTCCCACTCAATTCATTCTCAATCAATTTCCATTTTAAAAACTTGGTGAATAAATCGATGTTATAAGCAATGTTCAATTTTCGAGCGGTGTATGTCAGACTTTCATAATATAATTCATTATTGTGCTGCATATCTTGGGTTTTGAGTTTTGTTCTAACTTTTATTCTGATGATCATTTACAGCCTCGAGACTGTATGATTGGATCAATAATTCAAGATGACATATATTCTTCTAAAAACTCATGTCCGCAGTATGTTAGCTTACCAACATACGTTTCATTGGGTAAGTTCTGAATGTTCTGCTATCATTGTTGTTGGATAGATATAGGATGCCAATGCCTCTGGTACTGCTACTTAAAAATCATGAGAGTATCATACTTCAGAACATGTGACTGTAACTAATAAATGTCTCACTGACCATCTACTTTGCAACAATACATCGGACTATTGTTTGCTTGCTATGAGCCTATGATCGTATGAACTGTTGGGATCATCTTTTATGAGCTTAATGAGAATGGTCAAAATTAAACAATTCACTGCTCAAATTCGGTGTGACTTTGTTGCATCTGGCATAATATGCTATACAACTTGATGGAAAGGCATGCAAGATTACTTTTTCCTGGATTGCACTTCATTACTCCATTGAGAGGGAACCTAACTTGAAGGCAAAATATCGTCTTTCTTGGTGAGGTTGCAGGAGCATATCTCTTTTGAATAGTTCCTTTCTGAGTGTCATGGGAATGATTTTGCTTGTTCTGGCCGTTTCTTTTGGTAACTGAATGATGGCCTTCAATCACTAGATAACATCTTTCATGTTGAAACTTGATAAAAAAAAATCATGAAGAATGCAGTTCTAGCCACTCTGTTAGTTGCAGTGTAGCACACTTCTGTGATTCTAAACTTACTTCTGTGATTCTAAACTTTCTGAAATATCTGCATATCCGGATATTCTCCTGTTGCAGATTGGCTTGCTCAATTTTGTGTATCGTCTAGGTTGTTTGGTTTTTGTACTTTCTAGTCTCTTAATTTGCATTTCTCATGTAGTTGATTGGCTCATATAACTTTGTACTTGGAAATAGAATTGGAAAATCCCAATCCCAATCCCATTTACTTGAATGGAAAACAAACTCCTTGTTAATCAAAGTCTTTGAATTTGGTAAACTTAGAATTCAGAAGGCTTTGCAAAAAACAAATAAGGAACATGGCATTAACAACCTCTGCCATGCAATTTAGTTATTCGCTATCTGCAATTGGAGTGGTTAGCATTTGGTTCAAGGTTGGACAAATTGATTAATTTTGGAGTTGCGACTCATGCCACTCCTCTATCAAATAGACTATTTGAAATATTTACGGTTTTCTTGACCCAGACTTATTGCAAGTGTCTAAATGCTATTGGTTTGGAGATTGCTAACATCAATGTTGGGAAGGCATTGAACCATGACTGGACAAAGAGACAGATAAAATAATTTGATTCATTCAAGAATTATGCTGTCAAACTTTGGTGCTCAATTTCAATGGACTATCCCAGTCTAGCTTTTATATTTACCTATTTCTTCTAGAGATGTCTGATCCTTTCCCTTTTGCTGGTGCATCAGCTAAACATATGATTACAGTACTCGACCTTAACCTATCGTTTTACTGTAGGTCTTGATGGTGCCAATGACACCAGCACATGGATGCCTGATAATGAGTCCCTCTGAGGGTTTGAGGCCATATCCATCGTTCACTTCTCTACAGTTGCCGATACCTTGTAGTCGGGATGAGATGAGATTGCTCTATGGTTAAGTATGCAACAATGAACCTACCTTGCCACCTTGCTGCATTTAAGCTTATTTAACTCAATAAGTTATTTGGGCAGTATTGCCTTACCCATAAATATGATTCCTTGGAAAGCATTTGTAGCGGGAGCCATGTGTATTTTACCTTTCTGTATACCTCATGGAATCGTTAGAATGGATAACTATTGGACAAAGTTCTAAAATTTATGAACAAGTTCTCGTTAGAATGGATAACTACTGAACAAAGTTCTAAAATTTGTGAACAAGCTCCAAGGCTTATATAACGTTTTACATACCTGCAGTACTATAACTTTTTGTTGTTATTATCGAGCATAGGATACGGTCTTTGTCCTAATGAAGCTGTCGATTCTTAAATACTTCCATACTCTCTCCTTGAGCTTATGGTTGAAAGCCTAAGCCAATCTTTCTTCCCCAAAAACTTGGTCACCTCATGTAATCTGCTACTATTTGCAAGTTACCCCTACCAAACCGTGGAAAACTAGACTTCTGCATCTCGGACTCCAGAAAGTCAAAACAATTGATGTCAATATAAGGATGATGGTTCAGTAGAAATGAAAATTGTACAGATGGTTTTTCTTGCCAGAGGGCATTAGACTAGAAATTTATACATTAACATTGCTGATGCACCTATAACTTGTAAAGTTTGAAACTTAAAATTTGCTGCTTTTCCAATAGCATCTGAAGTGAAAACAGTTAAGAAATATGGATAAAGAAAACTCAAAGAGAAGGTAGAATCTTTTTATAGCATCCCTTCTCTCATATTATGCGTCCAATCAGTTATAGAAGGGGTTTGCAGGAATGTTTTCTGATATATCTAAAAAATGGGTGCTTGTCAGTAAAGAGATGGTGCAATTTGTCATACCTTGGAGGAAAGACCAAATACATACTCATCCTCATCGTGAACGCGCATTCAAGTCAGAGAATGTGCAATTCATCCTATCTTGGAGGTAAGCCCAAACTCATCCTTACAAATTAAGTCACACTGGAAAGTAACCACTTCATCCATGTAGAAAAGCAAAATTTTGAGAGGTATTCAGGCAAATCTGCCTGCAGAACAACAGAGTCAGATAATCAGCTCAATGCACTGTTCCCCAAATAAACTAATTACAACCCAAAAATAACTATTGGACAGTGCTAAATAGAATGAATAAAAAATAGTTCTAAAGTAAGAAGAAAAGAGCAACCTTGAAATCAGGTTTCAAACTGACCAAGATTTAGATATCACTAAAAAAAAAAATCAGAAGCTGCTTATAGATGGAGAAATCTCGAAGAATACAATTGTAACAACCAATTGACATAACCATTCTCCCACTTTCAGATAGAATTAAGAACCAGATTTAGATTGCAACTCAAAAAATCATTGGTTCATGGTGTGATTTGACAAGTTTTAGGCATAAAAACAGTTTAGAAATAATTAATGACACGATTTGTTGACCGAGATTTACATATCAATACTATGAAACCAAACAAGATGTACTTGATCTTCGGTGCAAGTATAGAAAGAATGCAATTTAAAAAAGAAGCTCCTAATCAACAAGATATAACGATTAACTCTTGTAAGATTACTTGATGGCAAAAGAACCTTGCAGAGATAGTGACTCACACTGGCCCATGATGCAGAAAACCCATCAACAGAGAGCAACCAACTACCTGCCCCAGCTTGAAAACCCAGCCTTTCGTTTGATGAATCAAACTCTGGCGCCTCATAGTCATTGCTGGCCATATCATCAAATTTCATTCTCTTGTTCTTTTTTCCTTTTTCTTTCTTTCTGTGCTTTCTTTTAGCTGATAATCCATCATCAAACTCTGAAACATTTCCATCCGACTGTCCATTGGGACTTACCAGTACATACTTTTCAGATTTTCGAAAACTTATTTTATTATGAAAAAATAACAATTCCCACGATTCTGGAGTTGGGCATTTCTCTGATAGTTCAAAGAGAAGAACCCAGGACTGAAGCCCCAAGAACTTGATTGCTTCTATGGCTTTCATCTGGAGGCACTCATTCAGCATAGGGACCAAGCTATCAATACTGCTTGAAAAGGTGCCAATTTGGGACACAATGACTTTGATCTTTTCTAGTTCTTCCAGGGACTCTTCATCCTGTGCAAGCCGCAAAAGCTGGCATCCTCGACTTATAACAGCATTTAAGAGAAGCAGTTGATCAATATATTCAAAACCATTGTTTTTGGAAAGTATGAACTCAAGCCACAAAGATGAGTAGCCAGGATTTCCTGTTTCAATTCTTGGGTCCAAATATTTATGTAGTAACTCGAGAAAATTGTGTAATTCCTGCTCCTGAAGAGTGATTAGAAGGTGGTTACATAAAAACGAAAAAGATTCCTCCATCAGAAACTCATCAATAACATCCCATACATCTCTTGAATCCTCTTCATACATCAAGCAGACGAAGAACTCCAAAAAGAAATTTGAATCAATGGACAGAATACTACCATCTTTCAGTGACTCAGCAAACTCATCTGACGACCAAAATTCAGGCACATTATCGATAAAATTCTCCACTGTTCGTAGTACATCCAAATCCATGAGGTAATGCGGCTTTGTAGCAACCACTGCAGGTGACTGTCCATGTTTTCCTTTCCACTCAAGCTCTTCCCAACAAATATCACGGTTGACAAAAGCAAATTGAGATAATGCTTTGGCGCCTTTTTTGGGCTCCATTCCACCACCAACAGGAAAGTGTGAAAACCATTGCAGAATACGAGGTGGATGTCCTGCATCATCACATAGACATATGAACAATCCACTTGTACGTCACAGAAACACAGTACTATTTACTTCATCAACACGTAGCCTGTAAGTAAAACATACAACAATCCATCTGCTTATGAGAAGATCAACCAAGCAAGCACTAAAATGAAAGGTATAATGCGATGAACGGCTTACCATCAAAAAACTTCTCAAGCACACAGCTTCTCTTGGCCAGAAGGAGACCAACTTTTTGTGGCCTCCTCTCAAATATCATCCGAAAAAGCTGGGAAGCTAGAACCTCGTTTCTAGTCCTAGCCCTTAATAAGCTGACAAACAAGTCCCGCTTACGGTGCGGGGCAATGGAAGTAATGCCTGAAATGGTGTTGCAAAGCCATAGACGAGCTTCTGATCGACCTCCAACAGTCAACAGTGACCATATAACAGACCCCAAATCTTCCAAAAGAGAAATCCACCTCTTGCCGACCTCGCTGCCTCCACTGACATCACTTTTCCACTCAGACTCCGACAAAAACAACCGAATCATTATCGATTACCTTGTACCAAGTGACAAGTGCTAGTCTGATAGATTTGAGCAATATAGCAAAGAAATTCAATGGAATGGCAACCCCAGAACCCGATAACAAAGGGATTCACACAAGAAGCCCGATCAGTGGGAAGGGGTAGAAATGCAGATAAACAGAGTTTCGGTGAAAGTATGGCTTGCCGGAGAATCGGAACGGGAGACTTCCGGACCTTCTACTAAAATAAAAAACCTAACTTTGTGCTTGGACTACTGTATATATACTTTGTATCAGTTCCCTATTAATATTTTTATAATTTTAATTTTTAAAACAGAAAAGAAAACCCTGGCGTGGGCTTTGCTTTCCAACTTTGGACCTGCTGACTTCTCTCAACACCCTCTCATCTTCTCGCTCCTTAGCTGGTAACCCTCTTCCCTAAGACTGAGACGACTCCAACTTCAACCCTTCCTTCATTATTTAATCCAATTTCCTTTGAAGCTGTTCCTTTGCTATTTCTTTTTTTTTTCCTAATTCAGGCCTTTATTTTGTTCCAATGTTGTGCCTGGGTGTTTTATGGCTGCCTCTGATGTCCTGAACTACTTTTTTGCTGTCGGTGTTTGGTGTACTGCTTATATTGCCGTGGCTATTCTCTCTTCCTTCCGTGTCTTCAGTTCTCTTTGTGGATACTGAGGCTGCTGTTTCTTTTTCTTTGACATTCGATCAATAGGCTGATCATGGGCTACGCGCAACTTGTTATTGGCCCTGCAGGCAGTGGAAAGGTGATTTCTTTTTTCTGGGTTTCTGCAATTTCTTTTGTTTACGCTCAAGGAGCTCCTATTTTTTTTATCATGGTTTCTTAAAGTTTGCTTTTGCTGTAAATTTGCTTTCATGTTATTTTGACAACGAGTTGTTTGAGGATGCCATTTGTGTTATATGCATGCTTCAAGTCATTTTGTTTGTCTTTCCATTCAGTCCACTTACTGCTCTAGTTTGCACCAACACTGTGAGGCTATTGGGAGATCAATACATATTGTTAACCTGGATCCTGCTGCGGAGAATTTCGATTATCCCGTGGATGTGGGTGAGTAGAGTCTTGCTTTAACTGGCTGTAATTTCATCTGTTACTCCCGTTACTTCGGATTGAGAGTACTAAAATTGGTTTGCTTGCAGATATTAGGGAACTAATTTCTTTGGATGATGTTATGGAAGAACTTGGTCTGGGTCCCAATGGAGCACTTATTTACTGCATGGAGTATCCTTTTTGTGTAGTCATAATGCTTGATTTTACATCCCTACCTTCAATGTGTTGACGTGGGCTTCTTTCTTTCCTGTTTTCTTCCTCTTTGCGTTCCATGGATCTATTTTTTAAATACAAGGGCTCAATGATTGTTCAATATCATGGCACATAATGTAAGCACCCAAAGTATTGTCTGAGCATGTTTTATAGTGCTTCTCATGGTTTAATTTTCCGTGGTCATAAAAAGGATCTCCTTGAGAGCAAAAGATTGAGAGACTGTGGTACATAGTTATGGAAAAGCATATTATTCTATTTTCTTTTTGTTTCCCTGACTTTTGGGTGGCCTTAATTCGATAATTAGACAACTGGAAGACAATTTGGATGCTTGGTTAACAGAAGAGTTGGACAATTACTTGGATGATGACTATCTAGTGTTTGATTGCCCAGGTATCCGTGTATGTGTGCTTATAGAGACAGATGTATGTATGTGTGAAATTTTTGTAACATCTGGACCAGAAGATATGAAAAAGAACTAATCTCTTTCTCTCTAAAATGCTTTCAGGCCAGATAGAACTCTTTTCACATGTTCCTGTGCTTAAAAACTTCGCGGAGCATTTGAAAAAGAAAAACTTCAATGTTTGCGCTGTCTATTTGCTTGATTCCCAGGTTGTTTTTTTTTTTTAATTCTGCTTCCTGCAGCTTGCCTTTGGTGATCTGGTCTTATCATTTTATTTTGTTTACGTGCAATTACTTAGAAGTATCCTTTTTCTTTTTCAGTTTATCACAGATGTGACAAAGTTTATCAGTGGTTGTATGGCATCCCTTTCGGCAATGATTCAACTTGAATTACCTCATGTTAATATCCTCTCCAAGATGGATCTTGTTACTAACAAAAAAGACATTGAAGAGTGGGTTCTTTATCTTTCCATTGTTCTTTCAAGACTCCTTAAAAACATTCTAACTAAATATTATTCTGGTTTATCATGTATCTTTGCTGGTCCTAGCTACTTGAATCCAGAGCCTCAAATTTTGCTGTCAGAACTTAATAAGCGAATGGCTCCCCAATTTGTGAAGTTAAACAAGTCTTTGATCGATTTGGTGAGTAAATAACCTATTTAAGTTACCTTGTTTCCTTGGTTAACTTTCTTTTTTAAATGGTTGACAAAGTGTGCGTCGGTTTGGAAGGCAGGGGTTTTGTATTTCTTTAGGGCTGGGATTTGTGTGGGATGGTAGGGGTAACATAATTTCAATCCTTAGGGCTATAGGTACTTAAATGAATTGGAATAATGATTAATATCTGTAGTTAAGTTGCTTTCTGATTTTGTATTTTGTTTTCCTATCAGAATCAATGACTATTTTTGTTTGTTAGGTTGATCAATATAGCATGGTGAGCTTTGTGCCGCTTGACCTAAGAAAGGAAAGCAGGTAATCTGTCCATTCTTGATAATAGGATTTTATCGTTCATTTGCAGTTTCGGAAATGATCTATATTCTTTTTACAATATTAGGCATTGTTGAAAAAAAAAGGGATAATATTCATATGCAGTAAGCTGTTGGTTGGTGAAACTTATTTGACTCTTTGTATAATGGGCTGTCAGAGGTTATATAGAGAGTTGCAGATGTCCCTTTGCTGTAGCATTCTCTGGAACGGCAACTGGTACAGTAGATGCATCTAGCATGTCTGAAAGTCTACAGGAAAACTTAGTCTTGTATCTGTGGGATATATACTTTGGAATCCCAGAATCATAAGAAATGTTGTAGGATTTGATAATGAAGCTTTGAGTTACCGGGGTTGGTGGTGTGATTTGTTCATTTACTCAACATATGAGCGAAGGCAAAAAGCTCTTCAAGTTGATATCTGGAAACAAATATAGGGGAAAATAATATTTTGGGTTTAAACATGAGAAATGTATTGCTCTTGCTGCCAGAATTAAGATGTTCATTTTGACAAGGAAGAAGATCAAATAATTGAGTTGTGTCTTGTGCTTATTTATTGTGCAGCATACAGTACGTGTTGGCCCAGATTGACAACTGTATCCAGTATGGTGAAGATGCAGACGTGAAGATCAGAGATATTGATCCAGAGGACGATGACTCCTGAGCTATGTAAACAAAAAACCTAATATTTGGCAAATGACACTTTTTGATTAACAAACTTCGTATGTTGTTTTTATTTTTTATCATTCAGTAATCATATCATGTTGGTGATCTTCTGCAAGTGTAGGGTGAGTATGGATACGAGTACGAACAGAAATCATTCCCTCGAAGCACTTCTCATCTTCTTCTTCTTCCTATTATTACTGGTTTCTTTTTGCTGCAAATTAGGAACTCGATAACAAATTATCATTGCTATTATTAGTATTGCTCGCCACAGATGATGATGCGTGATAAACCAAAGAGAGAAGGGGTTCAATTAGGGTTTCACAATAATTTGGGAATTAGTTTTGGAATTTTAGTTAAACTTTTTTAAGTCATGTAATTAAGGTACAAAATAATTATAAAAATAGTCATAATTTTAAATTTTAAAATAATTATAAAAATAGTCATAATTATAATTTAATCTTAATAAAATTAAATATATCATATTTTATTCCTAAAATTTCTTAAACTTCAAAATTAAGTCCCAAATTAGTTTAAGTTAAAATTTCTCTTTATAACTATCTTTTATGTATAAAACATTATGTTCTTAATATGTTAGTAATGATTATAAATTAGAATTAGAGTTTAAATATTAAAATTCTCTTAATTTGTCTTTAATTCTTCAATAAAAATGTCATCATATATTAAGATTGACATCTAGTAACATGTCATAACTATTAAATATTAAGAATGTCAAAAGAGTTTAATTTAACCTACTTATGCATACTTATAACATATAATTGAAGGGTCAATTATAAAAAAATTCAAAATTTACTCAAATTTGTAATACTAACTCAAACTTTAAAAAGAAACAATAAAATGCTCTAACTTTTAATTTTTCACAAAGATAATGTCATTAGACTTTCAATTAATCATGTTGATGTGGCAGATTATGTTGGCAAATTTATTTTTTCCATGTGTACATATGTGGATTAAATATTATATGTCAAATATAATTTTTTTTAAATTAAAAAATACTTAAAATACCACAAATCCTAAAATCAACAATGGTGTATTTTAATAAGTGCAACAAAGATGCCTATTGTGTAACTAAAATCAAGTCCAATGTGAATTTCCCTTAACTTCTTAAAACTTCATAAATGGTGAATTCTACTAAAATAGGCTTCTTTGTTGGTATCTTCCACCCTACTTTTGAAAGATCAAAGCAATTAGCACATTTGAAGAATCCTTTCATGTTAGTTGTTTCATTTAAAACTAGACTTGGCTTAGAAACTTGCAGCCAATGGATATGAACCTTTGCCTAAAAGGAGATATTTTTCAAGAACACATTCAAGACGTCAAGCCATTTCTAGCAAATAACTCTCTTTGGACACAACCTAAGGATGATAATATCTTGAGAAGCTATCACAAGTGAAAAGTTTTAGATTTTGTAACTTTCAATTCTTACAAAAAAATTGAAAGTTAGAGCATTTTAGAACTACTTTTTAAAGGTCGAATTAGCATTACAAAATTAGGTCAAGTTTGAGATTTTATAATAATTTATCTTAAATTATAAACAGTATCAAAACATAATAATTTCTACAAGAGATACTTCAGTAATCTCAAATATAAGGATCAATTATGCAATCATCATTATAAAGAAATTTATAGACATAATTTTTCAAAAAAAATAGGAATCTACAAACATACAAATAATATTTTATTCAAGACCCTTATGATTACACCAGTCTAGTGAACTTATTTTTTATAAGTAACCATACATTTCTTTCAGTATCTTCATACTTTAACTATGAGATCTAGTACTTCTCTTATAAGAACGAAACACAATGTGTGCTACTCTTTCAGCTCCATTAATGTTCAATTTTAATAGAATAATGAATATAAACAATTAGAAATAATACATAAATATAATATAAATATCATAATTATAATTTTATATGTGAAATATATTTATTTCATAAAATTTATCTTACAGGTTCGTTGAAAGAGACTCCTTTAGAAAATTGTTCCTAGATTACTTAGCATATATATAACCTCTACAAGTATAATTGGGATGATTTATGAAAGGCATGCCATAAACTAATCTTTTCGTGGACAACAGCTCTAATCTACCGAAATATAAGTAACCTATTACAAGATGTCATAGTTAGGTTGAATCATTTGTTAAAGTCTTTAAATACTTGGGATTATCGTTGTCAATTTTAAATTTAAATGTTTTCTTCTTTTACATTGGCACGTTCATTATCATTCTCCATTTTCCATCTCTCATAATCATCATATTGTTCCTCAATTGTATGTTTAGAATATAATAAGCATAGGCAATAAAATTGTTAATGCAAAGGATTTGTGTATGCTAAAAACTGTGTATTATTAGAGAAGAGTTTATCTACATATATGCACTAGGAGTCCTACCTAAATAAGGAATATACAAAGGAGGAGATTTATCAGCTTCTTTAATTTAGGTTTGACTATCTAAATAGGAAAGCATATAAAATACATTAATTACATTAACAAATAAGGTAACTAAA
>JAOSBP010000009.1:6667855-6681658 GCA_027563825.1 Erythroxylum mucronatum
GGATTCAAGGGTTCTGCACGATGCTGTAACGAGGCACCATGGGCTTCAAGTGCCAAGGGGTATGTAACCTCTGAATTTTACACAACTTCCAAAATTTGCACACATGTTTGATGCTAAATATGCACAATAGTAATAGCGTCATTTTGTGTATAAGAAATTACTACTTAGACGATGCTAGCTATACCAATGGTCCTAGTTTTCTTGCACCTTTTAGAGGCACAAGATACCACATTCATGAGTGGGCAAGAGATGGAAGGGTACCTAGAAACCGAGAGGAGCTCTATAATAAGAGACACTCATCTGCTAGGAATGTAATTGAACGTGCATTTGGGCTACTGAAAAAAAAGATGGAAAATCCTAAGAACTCCATCTTTTTATTCAGCAACCACTCATATGCACACAATTCTTGCATGCACCCTTCTGCACAACTTTATTAGGTTGCATATGGCAGAAGATCCAGCAGAGCTTACTCCTCTTGAAGTCGAGGATATGCCAATTGGGGAAGATGCTTCCTTTCCTGAAACTGTTGATCGTGTTGAAACAAGTGATGAATGGAGTCAATGGAGTGAGGAATTAGTGACAAACATGTTTGATGACTGGAGAAGCAACAATTAAAATGTGAATTTCCTTTTAGAGTGAGTTTATAGATTATTGACATGCGGGATTCATTTCGGTAGGCTTTTTATTGTAACTGTATTGAGGGATTGTTTTCATCTCTTATTAGATTGTTAACTTTGAATGAAACTGAATATGAGTAAACAATTAAATTTCTTTTGCAGATGTGTTATTGATAGTTAATAGCATGTTACAGCAAATTCAATATTGTCTTCTTTAATTTGCAAATTGCTATCAATTGATACATTTTCTTAAAAACATCTGTTGAATGGTTTGGAACGTTGTCGGATTCTTGGCATTGCTTGGTTTAGGTGCAATGTCAAGAATTTGGACTGACAGTGAAACAGATGCATTTGTTACCTTAATGGAGGAGGCTGTTATAGCGGGTCAGAGGGCAAATAATGACCAATTCAAGCCCAGTACTTTCCAAATTCTTGCTCGTCAGATGGTAGAGAAGTTTCCTGAGTGTGGGATTGACAAGAGACATGTGAAAAATAAGCACAAGAGGTTAAAAGACAAATATCAAACGGCTTTTGACATGTTAAACTGCATTGGCTTTAGGTGGAATGAGTCCAAGCAATGCGTTGAGGACGATAGCAAGCAAGTTCTTGATGAATGGATGAGGGTAATTCTGTGCTTATTGTTGATTGTTTTTAGACCTGTCCAAATAATCATATGTAATTCGTCCTGACGTTTTCTAATGTTTATTCTAGAGACACCCGAACAAGTACTACACTCCTGGCAAGCCATTCCTGCTTTTCCCAAGACTTGAATTTGTATTTGGGCGGGACAGAGTCACTAGTGGAGGGCTCAAAATGCTGCTCAAGCTGTTGACTTGGCTGATGAGGGTGAAACAGAAAGCGAAGCACCAGCGGATGAACCAACTTTTGATGACCCTTTAGATCAACCACCGCCACAAACAACTCCTCCTTCGACTACTTCAGCTCATGTCCTCGGTTCCGTCGCATCTTCCAGCAACAATGCGGGACATCAACAAAACAAAGGGAAACGAAAGATGCAGGATAGTGAAGCGCTGGAAAGCCTTGTAGCATCATTTGCTCGTGCCATTGACACTAGCAAAGAGAATGCTAGGGTTATTGCAGACGCCATTGCAGGAATGCATGCATCTAAGTTGGGTGAAGAGCTTGTGAATTTGGGCTTCTCCGTTGACGAAATTGTCAGGGTTGGGAAGATATTCGGGAGGCATGCTGAGTTAATGAATATTTTCTGGGGTTTACCACCAGAAATTAAACAGGCTTATATTAGGAGCCTTTTAAATGATGACATCTGACTTGCTGTGTAATTTATTATTTTGCATGCTGATGAAACTGGGTACATGTAGTCATCAATGATGTATGTTTGAACAATTATCTTGGACTTAATGAATGGTTGGTTTACTTACTATTTAATGTTTGTCATTTTTCTACGTGTATGGATGATGATAATATGATTCATTTTTAGAAACTTACTTATGGGACGATACAATTTTTATGTGGTCTTTGTTGGACGTGAAGTTGGTATTTTTACCAACTAGGATGATGTGAAATTAGCTGTTGAGGGATATCCGAATGCTCGTTTCAAGGGGTTTCGAACATTGTATGAAGCACAAACTGCTTATGTCATAGGGTCATATAGGCCGGCTCAATGCAATGTGGACATTGTCCCCACTGCCAATGCTCCCTCCTCAATGACGACTCCCGTCGCACGGCCAACCAATGAACAAGTCCACGAAGTTCCAACTTTGCAGTTAAACATGGCATGGGCTCTAGCATTTTCACTCATAGGCATTGGCGTAATATTGGAAATTATGGTTCAAAACATTATTAATAAATTTTAAGGGCTTAATGTGTGATGAACCAATTATGTTATTAGTTCCAGTAATGCTTAGATGCTTTTTTTCAATCTATGTTAAACCTATAATGTAATTAACTATATGAATGTATGTTGAACCTATCATGTAATTAATTCTATGGATGTTTAGATGATGTATTTCCATGTATGTAGACCCTATTGTTCATAATTAGGTATTGAATAATATTAATATTAATATTAAAATTATTGGTCAAAAATTATTATTGTCAATATTATTAGAATATATTTCTTCTTCTTCTTCTTCTTCTTCTTCTTATTATTAAATGTATTATAAAATTGGATTTATTATTATTATGATTATTATTAACAATAATTTTGTATTACTTATTGCTATTATTAACTGTTGTGTGCAAAATTTGTATTTATTATTATTATTATGATTATTAATAACAATAATTTTGTATTAACTATTGTTATTATTAATTAAATTATTATTGTTATTACACATTTTGTTTTTTGTTATTATCAATTTATTATTATTATTAGTAGATATAGCAGTAGTAGTCGTAGATGTATTATTAATATTAGTACCGCATCCATTTTGTCTTTATTATTATAATTATGCTAATAAAAATTATTATTATGTCTAATTATTATTATTATTATTATTACATAATTTGTATTTATTGTTATTCAAATTTATTATTATTATACATTTTTACACTTATTTATGTTTGGTTATTATTTTTCTTGTTATTAAAATAATAATAACAATTATTATTATTGTTATTCGTCATTATTTTTAAATTGTTATTATTATTATTTGTTAATTTTTTAACTAATACAAACCATTCATAATAAAAGTACTATTGAATTACATATTACTAATTATGTTAAGGATCAGGGCATATTCATCATTTGCACTATTTTTTCGTTCTGTCCCTTGCAATTAAATACATTTTGTCCTTGAGATGGAGACAATTTTTTCTGTTCTATCTACCATAACCAAACACCTTATTGTCCCCAATTTTTATTCCATTCCGTCTCCAAATTTTTTTTCGGATCCGTCTCCAATTACTAGAGACAACAACCATTCGCAACGTTATATTAAGTTATTTATTGTCAACCACAATTACCCAGGCCCTCTATATTTTTGATAGGGTGATGATAGATACTGGTGCCAGGCCAAGAAAGGACACTTGTGATGCTTTTTAAGAAGCAACAGGCTTCCAATAAATGTTATGTTTAAGATTAATAGCTTTTCTGCAAGAAGGATCCCTAACGGGGAGCTCTTGGGATCTTCTCTCCCCAATTACCCTGGCCTGACACTTGTATCTTTCGTCCTATCAAAAAAAAAAAATCTCTTTTGACTTCACAATGCAAACAAAAAAATGGGGGAAAGAATTGAACTCATTTGTTTGCTCACACATTACCACGTCTTTTGCTATACAAGCAATACAATTCCGTTTCCGTAACCAACGCATACGATCTAAAGAAATCTCGTTAATGATACGAATAAAATTTTTGCTCAAGCGAAAGAAAATGAAAACAGAAGACCCTGCATAAACAACCAACCAGTTCCTAAGAAGAAAAACATCTTCAAGATTCCATCAAATCGAAATTCGACCAAAAAGTTTATCTTCAGTCCTTGCTCCTGAGCCTGTCAACACGCTGATTCAACAGCTCAATCTTAACAACGAGATTCGTGATAGAGTAGAGAAGCCAGTAGAAGACGAGAGCGGCGGCGATCAACAAGGCGTTTCTCTGGCTCTTCATGATAGACTTCTGGTGACGGAGGTGCTCGGAGGGAGTGCAGGACTCGCCATCACAGCTGGGGCGGGTCTCGTACTTCCAATAGATGTCCATGAAGAGGAAGAGGCAAAAAGGAACCACCGAGAGTAAAGGCTTGAGGAGGTTCCGCGTGACGGCGATGAGGCCCTTGTGCAGGCCGTCGAGGCCCGGGATTGTGAGGAGGAGCACCATGATCGCCTCCGCTCCGGCTGCGTAGCCTAGCACGACCCATTCCAACGCCATCTTTTGTACTTGGAACTTGGAAGGCCTGGATCTAATTTTGTAAAGAGAGAGTTTAGTTTAGCTTTGCGCTCTTTCTTAGGGGCTAAATGAGGACTGGTGGTGTCTCTTCCTGTGTTAAAGAAAGGAGAAATGTCACGTGGCGTGAGTGTGAGGCAGGGGGTTACGTGGATGGCACGTGTCTGGGATATTTCGAGTCACGTGTTGCAGAGCAGTGATGTGACCCAGGTGTGTTGATGACAGATTTAAACCGGATGGATTTTTCTTGTTTTAGCATTCGTTAATTACCACAACGGCAAGTGTATATGTATATATACGTATATATATGGTATTCATAATCAGATATGTTAGTACCGTAGTGACTGGTGAACCAACAAATTTGAATCGGAAAATAGACTTGTAAAAAACCAGGCTATTTGAACTCCATGGCTTAAATTTATACATTCATTTCAAGTTGTATAAAAATAAGTTTATCTTCTGGTCTTTGGTTGGTAAAATTTTTAACCTGGTCTGGATCACGGAAGAGTTGTGGATCTTGTTCCTCCACGAACAATTCCAGTTTGATGTTCATGGACGCTGATGATACTATTTGCGTCATGAGAAGCCTCTTGGCTGTTTGTTTCCCAAATTTTGGACTTAATAATAATTAGTAGCCTTGAATTTTAGGAAGCGTTTGGTTTGAGCACGAAGTTGGGTATGAATATAGGTATAATAGTAGAAAGGAATGAGAATGAGTATGAAAAATAAAAAATAATATTTGGTTTGTAACTTGAATTTCTGTATTAATATCAATAATATTGTTTGGTTTGTTGCATTCATGGGAATGAAAGATAATATAATACCATTTTTTCATACCATATTTAAAATGAAATATAAAGCATAAAACAACATCAAAATATGAGTGCTCAAATTACTTTAAACATAAACACCAAAAGAAGTATAATAGCAACAATAATAATAATTAATTAATAATAATGATAATTATTATTATTACAAAATTTATAATAATTAATAATAATAATAAGATAATAAATTTCATACAATAAAATTAATACTAAAAATAAAAATAAAAAAATAATAAGATAATTAATTTTGTATAAATAATAATAATAATAATAATAAGATAATTAATTCCGTATAAATAATAATAATAATAATAATAAGATAATTAATTTCGTATAATCATCATCATCATCATAATAATAATAATAATAATAATAATAATAAGTTTAAAATTTATAATAATAAATAATAATAATAACAATAATTAATAATAATTTTGTATAATAAAATTAACAATAAAAATAAATAATAATAACAGTAAATAATAAGATAATTAATTTTTTCTAAATAATAATAATAAGATAATTAATTTCGTATAATCATCGTTATTATCATCATCATCATCATAATAATAATAATAATAATAAGTTTAAAATTTATAATAATAAATAATAATAATAACAATAATTAATAATAATAATAATAAGTTTAAAATAAATAATAATAATAACAATAATTAATAAAAATAAAAATGACGATGGTGATGAGTTTAATAATATAATTAAGAATAGCAAATTGCTTGGGGAGGGGTATTTCTGACGTTTCCTTATATGTGTTTTGTTTTTGTCCTTAGGACAAGAAATCTTGTACTACAGTCTTGGAAGGAACAAAAATTTATATTCTTATCCTTTGGAGATGGAACAAAAATAGGTGAGGACAGCAAGCAAACACTACGAAGTACAAAATTTTTTTGTCTCTGTCATCCGTCTCCACCTATAAGGATGCTAACCAAACACTACATTAGGACACATAGGAGTTACAATACCACTGTCATCAATGAGAGCCACTACTTCGTCAATGACTCCTCAACAACCAGATGCTCCAACTAATACAAAGGTAGCATCCCAATGCACTTGAGACCTATATACTCCTAGTATACAAATGGATCCTCAGAAAAAGATGAAGCAGAAGCAAACAAATGACCGCATATTAGACTTTTTTATCTAATATAGTCACTAAGATCGTTAGGGAGTCTCAAGATGTTTAACAGAGCATTTTTATTTTATTTTAAAATTTTATTTTTCTGTAATTTTTATTTTATTTTGTTTTGATATTTTGTAAAGGATTAGCCCAACTAAACTACTATTACGTTGTTTGTTTCTTTTGTTTGTATATTGTTAATACACTAAACCACACTTTCTTTTCATATATATAGTTGAATTATGTTTATTTTATTTTTCTTTTATTGCTTTAATGATAATGGATGGAGATCATGCTACAAATACAAAATTCTAGATAATAAATTAGGAAAGTTCCAATTCAATTTACCTTTTCTTCATTTTGATTATTTTCTATTCTCTTCTAGACTTTATTATATACATTGGAGACAATATATATCTTTCAGTATGGGGAAGGGGAGTAGTAAATTATTTTTATTTACTGATTCTTCATTTTAAATATCTTTGATTTGTTGATTCCTATCTTCAAGCATTATGAACTATTATGAATTGTTGAATTATAAATGAATGTTTTGATTATTGATTTGGATGAAATTGCTAAGAATTTCACGAATGTGCTTAAATTGTGAGGTTTTAAGCTTAATGGGTATTATCGTTATATTAGCTCTATTTTCCTTTGTTGTGTGAATATCGTGCATAATTGGATGAGTCTAGAACTTACTTTTGATATACATATTGAGATTACATCTTTAAATTAGAGGCATTAAGATGACAAAGGCGCCTATATTACACATTCATTTAGCCCTTTTCTTTAATCATACCTTTAATTTTGTCCCTTAGGTTTAACCAATTTTGAGCCTTAGCCTCTTCTTTGGATTTTGCTAGCCATGTGAGAAGTCAACTACCATTTTTGTTGTTAGCTTAATATTTTTATACCCTAAAAGGAGTGTATTTACTCAATTATATAAGAACTTGATTGGATAAAGAAGTATCAAGAATGAGGAAAAGTGTTAGCTTATATATTTGAGGTTATATCTTCTTATTTGCTCGTTATCAATGTTTCGTATATTCGTCTTACAAACATTAAGATTAAAAAAAATGTGTTTTTAAAGTGTTGAAACTATGGTAAGGAGAAAGAGAAGATGCTTAATGTGGTTTATACCTTATTTAAATTCCATTGGAAGACATGAGTCGGTTGAATCAAATTTTTGTATGATCTTGTTTATGCAATTTCCTTTATATTGATCAACTCTCAATCTTCCTTTTACCATACCTTACCTAAACCTCATTAAACCTTTATGTAAAGATCTTTTGATTTCTTCCTCAGTTTATTTTATAATGGTGGAGATGTGATATATTCACAAACTTATGGTTAAGATTCCTTTTATGTATTGATTTGATAGTTTCATTGATTTTCACCCTAGACAATATGAGTAAATTGGTTGAATCTTTTGTGTGAGTGTTAGATCCTATGACATTTGATTTTTAAAGGATTATCAAAATATAATTTGCAATGCTGGCTTGTGAAAATTTGTTCACTGATTGTTGATTCTTATTATTATTATTTTTTATTCTTAAGATATGACATTTGAAGTTTCAATAGATAGGTTGAGATGAAGAAAAGGAACATATCAAGAAGAGTTGATGAATTGGAATTATTTAAGAAAATGCTTAGTGTGGGGAAGTTGATAGGTAGTGATTTATTCATACTTTTGCTCCTAGATTTAATGTATTTTGCATGTTTATCCAAGTATTTTTATTTATTTTTGTACTTAAGTTGTTTATATTTTATTTTTAGGTTTAATTCACTTAAATAGAGCATAAAAGAATGAATTTAGTCAAGTTTGGAACAATTTGGAGCTATTTTGATTGAGTTATGGAGTGTAGGATAGTGTACATGGCCATATAGGAGAGTTAGAAGCATATTGAATATTTCTTATGGTACATGCATTGTTGAATAGCAATGAGTCCATAGTGACGGTACACGACTGTGTCTATGCATGTGTTAGCTTTCACACGTCCATTTAACTAACATGGTCATCAACACACCCATGTTGGTGCTCGTATATGTCATGGTATCCAAATGTCAAAATTTAAAAGATAAGATTGAGTTATAGGAAAATAAAAAGGAAGCAAAAAATACAAGAGGAAAAACCTAGAATGAATGAGAAGGAGAAATAATCAATGAATCCCTTCGGAGCATATTTTCATCAATCTAGAGTGAAGTTTTTAGAGATCCTAAGAATTCTAGTCACATTTTCCTAGATTTCTAACTATTTCTTTAGTTTTGATGTTTTATTTTTTATTATCATGAGATAAATACCTTTTGGTATATGGAATAAATAAACCCCTGGATGGATTTTATAATAACTTTATTTTGTTTTAATTATTTTTTGCTTTCATTAAGATTCAATTATCATTTCATATTATTCTTGAATTAATATTATCGACATATTATTTCATGTGTGATATTATGCAATTGAGATTGAAAATTCCAATGTATGATAGATCTAGCATAGTTGAAGGGAGTTACGTGAAAACTAAGAGATAAGTTGACAAACCCTCTAGATTAGGGTCAAACCTAATTATGAACTTCATAAATCTATTAATGCAATTATAGGGATTTTAATTATAAAGATATTTAAATTAATCAATTTAGAATTAGGTGTTAATATTCTTGAGAAAGATATTATCATAATTTAGGAATTTTTATGGTCCAATAAACTTTAGAATAAATTGATTTGTGAAATCATTATTGCATAAGAAATCCTCGAGGTTTGAATTACATGTACCATTGTTTTATTGGTTAATTTTTTTGCTATCTTAGTTTCCTTAATTATGTTGATTTGTCTTTAATCTTAAATATGAATTATCAACATCACCATAATTATCAGTTATATAATAATACTCAGTCTCCATAGGATTGAAACTAGTTACTCCATTATAGAATTATAGTTGCACTTCCTTTAAAATGTCTATATTAAAGGAATTGAAGGAAATATATCGCATACGAGAGTCATAACCCATGATGTGTATAAGGTCAGATATTTATTACGCTATTAGAATAGTAAGTAGATATCAATTAAACTTAAGGAAAGCACATTGAAAAATAGTAAAGAGTATATTAAGGTATCTAAAAGGTACTATTGATTATGCATTGTGTTAGACAACAATCAATGTATACAAAGATATACAAATGCAAATTAGGGAGAATATTTAGATGAAAAAATCTACCTCCTTATTTGTTTTCTTAGTAAGAAATAATCATGTCCTACCTTTTATGCATAGAAATTAATTTATAGTATTTTTAGTAGCAGTACAATACGATGTGTTCCTTATAAGATTCTTGCTTAATTTAGGAGGCACTAAAAGCGAGATTGATCTAGTAACAATCATATATGATAGTTAAGCAACATCACTTATATTAAAGACCTCATATTTTAGTGTAAAACCAAAGATTTAAATACCAAGTATAATTATGTGGGAGTTATAATTTTTAAAAATGAAATATTGTATAAAGGTCATAAGGAAAACTTCAAGCTTTATATACAAAGTTGAGCAAAACTAAATCACTAGCATAATTGGAGCTATTGCTTCCATCGGAGAGTACTATCTACTTTTATTCCATTAAAATTGACATTATGATATATTACAGTAAACTAGAATTTTCCTATATACATATGTTTAGCATGTGAAGCTAATAAGATTACATAGATATTGAAATATAATTAATTAACATTTCTCTATATATGTTCATTTAGTGTATTGTCATGTTCAAATACAAATATAAGCTGACATTGTTTATTAAGTAATAAGCATTACATTGTACTTTATTATGAAATGTGTATATTTTACATGACATATTTTTGGTATGAATCAAAGAGTATGTCAGATAGACGAAAGATTGGCTCTCTCATACAGGCAATCACCTCTACTATTTATCATGACCGAAGATAAGTTAGGTTTTAAGTTTGTTAACAAGATGATAATTGAGAGCAAGAGCAAGAAAATTAAATTGCAAATGTAGACTTAGATCATGAGTCAAAAGGAAATTAGTTTGGAGTGATCATATGGTCACTACATATGTCTTAAATTCTAGTTAAGAGTTCATAAAAATGAATTTAAGAATAGATAAATAAACTCATGTTAAACATTAAGTATGTTTGCACTAATATTATTATAGAATTATATTAATAAAAGACACACGCTCTAAATGAAAAAGAGTTAATACCATAACATATGACTCTTAACATGTGTGCAAAAATGACTATGGAAAGGGATTAATGCAAGTAATAAAATCTCAACTTATTTTGTGTGAGACCTTAGAGGTTAAATGAGCCTTATAGTACCCTTAGCCTTATTCTTAAGAATTAAATTAAAAGTTTGCTATTTTAGAATATTATCAAAAGATTATGTTTGATTTGATCTTATAAGACAATTATAGGAAAGTAAACTAAATTCAATTTAAAAGAATTTAGAATAGAGAAAAGTCATTTTAATTGGTAATTTGCATAAGAAAAAATATGTGTGGTTACTGACTCTTAAGAAGAAAATTTATTTCATTTGTCATACAATGAAGTAAATGAGATTAAAAGAGATTAAAATGTAAGATACTACCTAGGGTATAGTATCATAAACCTACTCAAAGATTAATTTATTAATCATGATATCATATGTTCTTAACAGATGTATAACAATAAGCTTTTGTCGTATGTTGATTGCATAAGTTACATTATACGAATGAGAAATTGCAACATGCTAATAAACTAAACTCATCATGTGTAAGTGTGAGATAATAAAGACCGGACACACGCGATGGCTTTAGGATAGAACATATGATTCTAAATGTTATACAGCAGCTAAAATTTTGAAATTCAATATTAAATGATCATTTAGATTTCTAAAGGATAAGACAATAATCATTTTAAAGATCAATTAACTCTCACACAAGTGGTATTCTATACAAAACCAATATCTTCTAACTTGTGGAGATAAAGAACTTATTCGTAAGTGATTAATTTCAATGATGTATATCTGATCCTAGGTGTGATTAATTTATATTATCAACGGAATTCAAACATTTTCCGTCGATAATTTCTGCTGCTAAACGACATTTTTTTATAATGTTTAAATTTTCTTTTATATATATGTATATATATATATATAGACAGAGAGAGAGGCAGCTGCATTAGAAAGGTTGAAAAATAAGTTGTTTAATTATTGCAAGAATTGTTTAATTATTACAAGAACGAAAAATAAATTAGGATAGTAAAAGACTATTTTCTCATCCACATCCTTGCTCCTAACACCACACTAACAACGAACAAGAGAGCAAGAACAACAGCATAACCAGCATTCCAGCTACGTCCCTCCCCACCCAAATGGATACCGTAGAACACATTTGCTACGGCAAATATCATCAGAACCCTTCCCACGCTATGGTGATACCAATTCCAATACCGTCTCACTTTTGATGACACTTTGGGACGTGCCAAAATTGCCATCACCTACACAACATGAAGCGAAGGTGTGATCATATGACTTCAGTCTGATAAATTTTTTTTACACTAACAGTAATACATACCTGAAGGCAACCTAGCACAAGAATGAAGATTCCGATTGCTTTGTGGGTAGAGACATGAGCGCTGATGCGATTTTGCAGGACAAGTCCGCATATGACACCCACCACGCCTAACACAAATCCAATCGATTGAATGCATGTATGGGCATAGAACCAAAGAGGATCCCACTCCCTCATGAAGCTGCCCACCATTGCTCCAATTAGCATCAAAATCCCCCACCCAACCATGTTCAGGACTCCATGACCCCTCTTTAGGCTTGTGTACGAGCTTTTCACACTACTTTGCCCTGCCTCGTCATTATTAATATTTTAATGCAAAGTTGCAAACATTATTCTACTGGCATTTTTGTATGACAAGTGATAACGAGTACAGATATTTTGTCCAATTTTACAGTGTCTTATTTAGTTTTATAAATCTTAGCCATTTATTTATGTGAGTTCTACATAAGTCTCGTATAAATAAACACGGGACTCGCATAAATAAATGGCTGAGATTTATAGGACAGAATAAAATATCATAAAACTACTTAGACACAAAACAAAGAATCTTATGTCATTAATAACCTCGTGTTTGACTAATCAACACACATTTAATTATTTGCATTAAATATGGGAAAAAATACCGCATTCCTTCTCCACCGTCCCAAATGAAAATAAATAAAAGCAAACACAGCTATAGAACACGTTCTTTTGCTTACCTGTAACATAATTCAAGCCCACTTGCACTTTGTCCCGGTGCTCCCTCAAGCTGTAGGATGGCGCCGACGGCGAAAAATTTGAGGGTCCGACGGAGAAAATCAGCCGCGACGAGGGTTGCGCGGTGTTCAACTGAAATGCTAAGTAGAGTCTTGAGGATTGCGATAGGATCATTGATGAGTTAATATTCAAGTTGCCCTGATCAGGAACCACCTGGGTCGGAGTTTGGCCGCCGAGATAATACTGTTTGATTACTCCGGTTCCATCTGTCGGCGAAACCCATCCTACGACGGCGCTGGACCCCACCATGGATCCGGTGACAGAGAACCCCATAGCTACATAGGAATTTGAATCCGGTGCTGACAGGACAAAGTTCCACGTATCTGACGAAGCCTGCGAGTACTGAAATAAAGTCCGAGGATACCCGTTAGCCGAAACATACACGCACATCTGGATATACAAAACTAGATACAGGCTATATGACATGTTTCACTTACTCTAAGGATATAATCCTCGGAGCTCCAAACGGAAATGCAGTGGAGAGAGGACTGATCGAAGGGCAAGCCACTGAGGTTGAGATTAGAGAAGCAGGAGTCGGTTTGTGCGCTTGCGATGTTGGATAAAGACCATAAAGCGAAGAAGACGGTTAAGAAGGCATTAGATGTCTTCATCTTTCTCTGTGTCTCTCGCTAGGTTTCTGGATCTCTCTTTCTCTAATGGTTTGTGGGGGTTGGTGATGGTTGAAGTCGTGAAGCAATGTATTAGGTGACCGTGGACTGATTAATCATCATAAGTTGCAAGAAAGTTGTTGAAGTCTTCTCTTTTTAGATATATTTTAAGAAGTAGTTATGATAGTTAGAGTTGAAGGCTGTAAAAAGATTATAAATGATTCTGATCCGCGGCTTACTAAATAATAATAAATATAATACTTAAAGCATTATTATTTAATCCAGATTGATGGGATGGAATCTTCTATCCAATATTATGTTGTCTTATTCTGTCCCATAAATCTCAGCCATTTATTTACGTGAGTTTTGCGTTCATTTACGCGGGACTCATGTGGGACCCACATAAATGAATGACTGAGATTTATGGGATAGAATAAGA
>JAOSBP010000009.1:6686933-6699735 GCA_027563825.1 Erythroxylum mucronatum
TTCTGAGGACTGGACGTAGCCCACGGTTTGGGGTGAACCAGTATAAAATTACTGTGTCAAAATCTCTTAACTCTCTCTATTACATTACTGTGATTTTAATTTCCTAGATAAACAAGGTTTTCAAAGAATCTTTTACGAACAAAAGTTATAGTAAATCTGATCTGAACAAGTTTTGTTCAAAAGAAGGGTTTAACGAAAAAGATAACACAATTCAACCCCTCTTCTTGTGTGTTGATTATCATTGTACTCACGTGTGATTCACTTCAGGCAGAAGAATGCCGAAAGGTAGACAAATGCAACGAAGCAGACGAATGGAAGAAGACAGACGAATGGAGTCAACTTAAGATGAAGCAAAGTCTTAAGACAAAATGACGTCATCACAGATAAAGCGTCTTTACAGACAATACATCTCACCTTATGAAGACCATAACTTTTGACTCATATGCCCAATTATTTCCTACTACATACCGATGGAAAGATGGAAAGATAAGTTGAAACTTTCCAGAGGGCAACTTTGACTAATTTACTCTAAATTAGTCTAGTTTTCCCCCTGAATTTGGCACACAATTTCTATACCTAGAAGAGACTTGGATTTTCGAAATGTGCAACCACCAAAGGACGTGTACAACACATGGGGAACTTTTTGGTTCTAAACTCGTTTGCCAAAAATCACAAAAGCTCAAACCTAGCTTTATTTACAAATTTACATCATAAATAAAGGCTTAACACAAAATACAACATATACAGAATGCTTAATGTTTACATACTTGTGCAGCTATCCAAAAGTGATCAAACTAACTTAGTTACAAAAGTTCCTAATATCTTGGAGTTTCTGATGCCTTGCAAAGATTGCTACCCTTCTCGTTCTGCACCTGAGGAGGGAACAGTGGGGTGAGCTACACAGCTCAGTGGCTAATATATATATAGTCATTGGCAATTGACCACAAATTCAAGCAAGTGTATATACAGGCGTATATTCAATAATTCCAGTAGCCTTCCGTGTAATCAAGTAATTTAAGAATTTGATCCATTTATCTCAAACTTTTAACACACAGCATAAACTTCAACGATTAAACATAAAACTCAATTATGCACCAAACTTGACAATTCAATTATGTAATGCACAACCAATTGGCTCGAGGGTTCCATGGAAATAAAATGGAGAAACCGAAGTTTACCCCATGAACAGAATGAGTCCAATTTCAGAGCTCATATGCCACAAGCAGGCAGCTGGGAGAAGGCTCTTGTTAACTTGCACTTGATGAACAGAATGGTTCCACTCTCGCCTAAATAAAAGCACGTATTCATTTTCTCATATGCTCATACTTTATGGTTTGTCTTCTTTTTATTTAATACAAAAGTCATGACCTCTTTTGAGGTATAACATAATCATAATGTAACATGTATTTTGTTTTCAGTCAAGTCACAACAATTCAATTTCATGCAAAATCCATTTTGAGAAATCACGTACACTCACATAGGCAAGAATTTGCCTAATCACACAATAAATATAAATAAATTACCCACCTAATTAGCTTGTGAAAATCCAAGTCAAGCTTGCCTTTCCCTTTGCTCTTGGGTAGGATTCCCTTGGTTTCCTAAAACAACCAAGGCTTCATTTAAAACAAAATTCCAATGAAATACATAAAAACCAAAAATCACAAAATTTCAACAAACATATTTAACTTAAATTTAACGTACCTATACCCCATCTAGTTTAGAAATGTTAGGACCTAGTTTAGAAACCCTAAAATCAAATGGGTTCACCTAATCCATCTTTTTCAAACATAGACCTCTTTTCTCTCTAGCCCTTTCATCCTCAACACAGCCTATTCCTTTAATAAGGCAAGAAAAAAGATGGTTAACCTACCTTAACAACTTGATTTCTCTTCTTTCATTGAAACCTCTCTTCTTCTCTCCCATTTTTGTTTACACTCTCCCCCCCTCCCCTCCCCCCTTCAATTCACGTTTTTCTGTTCTTAACAAGCAAGACAACATGTTCTTCTTCCATTTCTACCCTTAATGAGTCCAAAAAGTCCATTTTGCCCTTCCTTATAAGCTTATGTTCTTTTATGCTTAAGTGATCTCCCAAAAATGTCCTTGAACATCCTTATTACATTAACACTTTAATTCCACTTACCCATTCGATAAATCCTACTAACTTTGACATAATTATAACTCCAACAATTAAATCTATCAAAACCTCAAAATTATTTTAACTCGTGCTTAACCGAAAGAAAAATTTTCAAGGTCCAACACCATTCCTTCAGTATCAACTTCATTCTGTAATTGTTGTTCTCCCTCCTTGTCAGGATTTCCTTTCTAAGCTGCTTCTACATGAACTTTTGATTGTTCCTGTCTGCCTTCCTCCATCTCCAGGTTAGGCTGGTTCATAACACTATCATCCTCAGCCATTTTAGTATCTCCTGCATTTGTAGTATTCTTCATCTGTTTCTTCTTAATTTTTCCTTTACATTCAAAAGGATTGTGTCCAAATTGCTTACAGTGACAGCAGTAGCTAGGAAAGGTCTTATAGAGTACCATTTGTGTGTACCGTGTGCCCCCAAGCATTTTCACCTCAAAACATGTCCTTCACTTTTCTATTTTTTCTATTTTTAGTGATGGAACTAAAGTCATGAGTAGCTAATTCTAAATTTTCTGATTTAAAGAGATTCAAAACTCTAGTTGTAACTATGTAAAGTTTTGTTCTAAACTTAGATTTTATTTTAATTCAAATAATTATTATTTTATGTCCTTATATTTCACAAATAATTAATTTTGATTAATCTAAAAATTAATTTAATGATGACTATTCTATAGCTATCTAAGAATTCAGTGATTCAAAATTGTCATGAATGATTAGTATAAGTAGCAAATAGGTTATTTATAAAGTTGCATATTTGATTTATGAGAAACAAAAAAACTAAATTGAATAGTTGTAGATATCTTAATTATTTAATTTAGAGTTTATATTTTTCACTAAGCTTATTCTTATCATTTAATTGATATAGAAAGATATCATATCCAATCAAATTTATGGTAAGTTTTGGTTAGAATGTCAGGTTTAAACAAATTAATTTAGGAAAATTGAGGACTTATTATGGCTATCTTAATAGGTTTTGGACTAACTACCTCAGTTATGAAAATTACTCTTTTTAGACCAGTCATCAAATTTACAATTGGAAGAGATATTTCCCTTAAATTGTAGCTAAGTACAATTGAATTTCTCACTCTTTATATTTAGTTAGTTTATTTTAATTCTTTGTTAGTAAATTAATCACAAATCCCAATTTTGTTTTGTCAATTAAAATTAAGAATTTAGTTTTTCTAGGATTAGGCCTAGTTCCACAACTACTATAAGAAGCTAATTAATTGGAATTCTTTTTAAGGGCTTCGACAACCCAAAAAGAGAAAATTTGGTTTATAGTGGTTTACTCAAACAAGTGATAGCCTATGTCCACTCTTTAAACTCCAATTAAGAAATCACTATTTGTTTTACTTCTATTAGTAAAAAAGAAGACTTCATACAATATCTTCTTTACCATAGGTGAAGAGGAACCCTTATAAATCTTATTCAAGTTTAAGAGAAAAATAAAAATGTATAACCCATGTAATTTCTCCAATTGCTAAACTAACATAACCATATAACTTAAAAAGTCCCTTTCTTACTTATACCAATGAACTAAGAGTCGGTATGGTTTATATAATGTACATTGTACTCGAATGCACTCTATAGCCTTTTAAGGCTCTCAGAAACTCCTAAGTATGAAAAAATCTTTTTTATAACTAATTTATGGTTTACATATACTCAAAACAACTAAATAGTTATTAGGAACATATATTAGCCATTATCATGATTAGTAACAGTAGCATTAGTTAACTATTCTAAAATATTGATTGATTAATATTGACATGCCCTATCCTACAATGAGATGACCTGTCTGGCACTCCGCAGTGGCTCTTTAGTCGATATCGGAGTTGACTAGAAAGTTCCAATGAAGCTAAGCCTATTTCCCTTGTTAAGGAAAAGCTTCAACTTAACAATAAGAAATGTAAATAATGGAGTTTTGTTTTTCAGTTTATTAAAAAATTCGGCAGCACAATGGCTATATTTTGACATCCCAAAAATTTCAAAGTCCTTGTAAAAGGTCAAAACATTTATATTATCAAATCAATTTCTCAACTACAAATTGTGGACTTCAAATCCACTCACATGCAATCTCAAATAGTTACATCAATAAACTTTGAAAAGCTAAAACAAAATTATACATTTCATTTAAAAACCTTTATACACATCCATTCTTTACACAAATGTACATTCCAAAACATGTTTAAGGATATGCAATAGTTCTCAAAAATATGTACAAGGCAAAAATGCGTAAATAATAGCATGTGACGAAGCTGACTACTCGCGAGGTGGAGTCCCTACTATTGAAGCCCTTAAGCGTGCACTTAGGAGGTTTTATTTAAAAATATAAAATAGAGTGTGAGCTAAATGAGCTCAATGAGTTTTATTGGTTTCCATTAAAAACATTTATACAAATATTAACCTCCATAAAAAAAATTTATTTTCTTTTCAAGTAATAACCAATACTCTTATAAAACGTATTCTTTTCTTTTCATAAGATCAATGTACGTGTAAAACAAAACATACATATTTTTCTGAGATTAAGTTCCTCTTTTTTTGTAAAGTAACACAATGAAGGCAATCAATACTTTGATGAACTTTCTTTTTAAAATATAGCTCATCACCAATTTTCTTTGCCATCTGATACTCTTAGGTGTAAGGCCACGGACCTAGTTCTGCATCACTTACCCGTACCTAGTTAACCTCTATATATTGATTGTTATGAATCTAGTTCTATATCGCTTACCCGTAATGGTGCTAACACTACATATAAATCAGTGGTTACGGAGCTTGTTTTGCATCACTTACCCATAATAGTGCTAGCAAAATATATACTCCATACATATAGAGGGCGACTTACAGGACATACTAACAGACACAACACCACCCATGTTAGTGACAGACACCCCCTAAACATTTCCATGCACATTAAGACGTACTTTAATTGATATAATTGTATGTATAAAGACTTAATGGCATACCATAGGCTAAACCACAATTAATACATGTGCGCGCCTCATTTCAATACTAATTCAATTCATATTCAAAATCCATTTCCATACCAATTTAAAGCATATGCAAATTTCAATTCAATTCCAACTCAAAGCATTAGTACATCTTATTAGCTTCCAAATGCATCCAAATCTTAATTCAATGCTTAATCAAAGCATATGTAAATCTCATGAAGATTGACTTTTCAATTCAAGCAGTAACACCAATGAAATTATTCATAAACATAATTTTCATAGTAAGGTAAAAACAATCTTTACGTAATCAATTTAAAGATATACTCATAATTTATCGTTTATCATTAACCACCCTCACGTGTTCGGTGCTTTTCCTTTACTAGTCATGAGTCTACAGTGACGAGAAAACTTTATTGTCTTACTCAACTATGAGGGAAACCCCTAAAGGGTTCCTAAAACATGCTAAGTACATCCATAACTTATCACCTTGTTATACAAATTTTATGAAAAAGGGCTTAGCCAAAATCTTAGCATTTAGTAAGAATAAAATTCTATTTTCTTTTCATTCAACCATTGAACAACGTCCATAATTTATACATGTTGTATTCTTTCCATTTAAATAACGTACATAGTGTATACATATTGTCCTCCTTTCATTGAACCATTAAACTATGTACAAAATACATGCTGCCATTGAACAGCCACTGGGCCACATATATAGTATCTACTTACTGCCAATTAATAACCATTGAACAACATACATAAGATATGGATATACATTATATTTTTCTCTCCATTTACTATGCCATTTTGCTCTTCATTTAACTATGCAATCAGCTCAAACATTCACACAATTAGCAAAGGAATTCATGTAACTAGCTTAAGCACTCACTTGACCAGCTAAAGAGGATGGACAAGAGTGATTTAGCATACCAAAATTAGGTGGTAATGTGTTGTCCATCTTTTCCCTGTATGTAGCTGGCATTGATGAAGATGTTGCCCATGGTTGGAAGGTGAATTATTTCCTAGAGGCAATAACTTGGAAGATCTACGCATGACGGGAGCAGTTGCAATAATTCAACATCAATTCTGGTCCAAAGGAGTAGTAAAACGTTAGTGGAATGAAGGTGGAGTAACTCCTTCATCATCTTTGTACAAGTTACACGTTGAAGAGAGTTTTCCAACACGTTGCATGGTTGGTTTCCAGCAAATGTCCATTATTTTAGCTCTTACCATCTCTGTTTAATTAATCCATTAACTCCTTACATCATCCATGAAAATTCTTTTCTCCTACATAAAACAAGTTGTTTTGATTTTGTCCCACCAGAATGACACACGTCCACACTATCTATTGGTCTCACATGTAATGAATTTTATGTCCCTCATATATACTCTTTCATGAACGTGGTAGCATGAGGTTTTCATGCATTCTTATTCCAAAATAATGAGAACTTCATGTACGTGATAGATGCCACTTAAGGCTCATTCACATGTACATGTATTATTTCTTGTCCAAAATAATTAAGTAACTTAAGAAAAATCTGTCCAGTTTTGGTAGAAGTTTCTTATCCACTTATTAACATATTACACCTAAACACTTCAACATATAAATTGTATCAATTTACTTTATGTATCCTTAACTATGGTTGATTCTCTCACTCTTGTTTTACTTGGTTTATGTCCTTATGTTTCAGCCTGAAATTGCTTCCAATTTACTCCACGATAATTTAAAACATAGTCAGTCTTATTCTATCATAAATCCATCCGATCGAATTTATTTTTGGTCCATTTCCATACTTGTCAACTCCAATATTTTTTGACTATCATTTGACTTTAATACTTGTCTCAAGTATTGTCAAATCATTCAACGTCGAGTCCCCAATTCACCTTTTAGTGAAAATAAAATTTACACTCACCCGAAAACATCATTCACACGAAATGAAATTTTATAAACACGTGAAAGGAAAATTTTATGGTTTTACAAATATAGTCACAAACTCATAGTATATGTTATCAAATGACATTGTTCAGTCACACTGATATACTTATTATTTAGTTTATCCAAAATCGTAATAGTGGTCACCCAAAGCATTGCATTAGTTGACTAAAGTTTCTTAATCAAGTTTTTTAAAATTTTCAAATTCTTTCAAATATCAAAACATATTCATTTGGAAAAAAACTTGATCCAAAACCATTTTAAAGTTCTCTAAAAATATTTTGATATATCAAAAGGATTTTCTTTAAAACCTACCCCATTTTTCTCTTAATTATGACAAAGCATATGCAATATGCTCTAAGTGTAAATGGTCATGCAATGATTGAGTCAATAATTTATTTAAAAATGAACAAGATAAGGTTATAAGAAGGATTGCAATTATTTGCTTAAATATTGATATGATTGATTCCTCTTTGTTCTTAATTCTTCACTTAAATCTCTCTTAAGTTAGACATGAGCTCTAGTTTTCTTATTTTCTTTATCCTTTAGTTTCTTAATTGACTAAATTAGATTTTTTGCTAACTTTATCCTTATATGGAACTTAACTATGATAACATTGAACTTCCAAATCTAGTAAGTACAAATAAAAGCTGGCTAGAGTATATGAAACATGGCATCCTTCTTGTTAGAGGTATGATATTTCATATATTAACTTACTAATATCAACAAAGATATAAAAAAAAATATTAGCAGCCACATATTTTCTTGTTATCAAAACTACGGTTTGGAACCTCATTTGGTCTATTTATTTCATTTTAATCTTGTATGCATTTTCCTTATATGCTCCTTTTGTTTTATCATAGTCTCTATTTTGTTTATGTCTTGAAAGCTTCCATTAAATATTTGTTTGTAGAACACTCTTAAAATGTACTGATAACATTCAAGCTTACTAAATTTAACATTTTTTTTCATTCCATATCACTTCTATCTATTAGTTTTAGTTATGTGGCTATAGATTTTGTTTAGTTCCAATCATAGACCACAATTTGTCATATTAATTTTCTCCTTCCTTTTAATTTGAACTCAAATATATTATGGAATTATATTTTAATATTGAATCTTACTTGGGGAAATGAAATTTCAAGTCCAATATGCATTTACTTTTTGATGCCACTATTTTTCTTATATTTATTACATTAGGAGTCTATGTGATGTGTTTCATTAACAAAATTAATGTTCTTAACCTTTATGTAAGTAATTGGCCCATATCATTATGTTGTTAAGGATCCATTTGGTAGTTATTCATTTATATATTTAGTATTCATAATCCTCAACAAGAGAGGGTTTGGTTAATTATTAGAAAGTGTATCTGAGGCCATGTGAAAGGGTTGAGTTTCTCCCAATTACAAATTGTTTATAATTTTGAAAATTTTTAATTAGACTTTTAAGAAACATTGATTATTTTTTTATAAGACCATTTTATGAAATTGTTACAGGTTGTTGCCTATCAATTTGTTTGATCATGTTTATAGTCCAAAGGAATTTGTAAAGGACACTGAATATGCATATGTCACTTTTAAAAGCTATTTTTGTATTGTCTCTTTATTTCATGAAATCATAGTGTGGTTTTCCTTTTTAAACACTTAATAGGTGGACTAGGAGGGTAAAATCAACAATCATTAAGCAATAATAACAAGAAATGCAATAGGAATAAGCAAAAATAGTTTTATATAATTAGGTCAATTTTGGTTCAGGCCTAATTGGACATCAAGAAGATTTACGTTTAAGGCCCTTTTTATGTGCTCCTTATTTTGTATTTGTAATTATACTTAAATTTGTTTCTTTTATTTCTTAATTAATAAATCACCTATTGTTATTAAAAATGCTTCGGAAATATTAGGCTTAACCTTTTATATGATATGCCTCATGTTTAGGCCCAAACTCTAAAATCAATTTAAAAATATAAATTTCTTTCTTGTTACTTCCTTATATGAATACATGGCCTACAAAAGGCATGAGTTAAGAGAAAAAGAAGTTAATAAATTTCATAATTAAAAAATTCTCTTTTCAAATGCTCAAGTTCTTTTCTTAAGAACCTAATCTCTATTTTCATAAGTTTAATTTCTATTTTCAAAGTCCAATATTATATTTTTGAATTTTCACTTAATAAATAAGAATTAGAAATAGAAGTTAAGCCCATTACAATTAATTTCTTTCCTTTTTGTTTAATTTTGATTATTAGGAATTTCACTTTTTTTTCCTCTTTGTTTCAACTTAGGGCTTATTAGCAAATTAAGTTTAAGCCTTTTGAAATTTTTAGTTTTGAACTTCATCTCTTTTTAAACAATAAACATTTAGTTTCATATCTCTCTTTTTTTGTCTACAAGATTCAAAACCTAAAAAGCTTTTGGCCTAACTAATTAAACTTATTCATTTAGTTTTTAAAAGCTTAATTCACCAAATCCTTTATAAAATATAGTCCTTTTTTAGTATTTGTTTTAAAAAAGAATTTTGCAGTTTTCATTTCAATAAGAGCTTTTCTTTACTTATTTCATTATCATTGTGTTTAGGCTTTCATACAAATCAAAATATACCCTTCTATAATCAAATTACAAATTTGTTTGCTTTCAAAGCTATATGACAAAATTTAGACAACTTCATGAGTTTTATTTTTAAAGTCATCAGTAAAACAACAAACTCATAGGTATTCATTCATGTTTTAAACTTAACTTTAATTCCTAGACATCATTATAGGTCTTTCTTTTCAAACCTATGTAAAGTTATAAATTTTAGACATTGTAATACAAGCTTTATTTTCTTATATTAGTCTGCTTTTATTTTCTTCACATTAAATTCATTTCCCTTAAAAACCTCCAAAATTTCAAAACTTGTTTCAAATCTTAGTAATTACTTAGGTGAGTAAAATAGGACGCCTAACACCTTTCCTATTTTATAATCAGATCTCGAACTCATTTTTTTTATTTCGGACCTTTTTATTTTTATTGTCTTTTATTTAAGTTTTTCGTTACTTTTCCTTAATAAGATAAATTGGTGACTTCGTTTAAATAATTATTCGACATCCAGTCCCATCTATGTTTGAGGACATAAAAAATGTCAATGATAACAACAAGATCAAAAGGAAACAAGAAAAGAGAGTTAAAATAAATTTATAATGGTTTAGTCAAATAAACTTTAGCTTATGTTCACTTCCAAAGCTTTGTTTGAAAATTCACTATCTTCTTCCTTCAATAGGTGAAGAGAAATCCTTTATACAATATTTCTTTATCACTAGTAAAGAGGAACCTTTTTATAAGTCTTGTTCAAGGTCAAAATGAACACTCACAAAGTTTTCTTAAAGCAATTTTCACAATTACAACAATTGTATAACCATACAACTCAAAAACTTCCTCTCTTGGTCACATTAATTAGAAAAAGGCTCAATATATTTCATATTATACACATTTACACTTTCTACTCTCAAGGTTCTTAACAACTCTACATTATGCTAAAAGTTTATTCTCACAACTTAATTATGGTTTGTTTATTTCAAATACATGAACTAAGCATTATAATGATAGTTTTTGGCACCTTTGAATAGTTGGTTAACTACTTTTAGCTAGTCAAATAACAGAACATTGACTAGTTGGGCCCTTAACTAAATAGGAAATCTCCTCTTAATAACTTTTCAAACTGAACATTGACTAGTTGGTGAACAGTTCTTCGGTCGATGAACAGTGTACTTGAAGTACAATGTTCAAATAGTGAATACTTTAGCCTATTTATAGTGTCATACAGTACATATTCATATACTAAGTCATCTAAACTTAATATTTTGACCTTAGAAGTTCTTCAAATATTAAAAACTCTTTTCTTTAAAAATAAATTGATTTGAAAATTTTCTCAAAAAAATTTTTGATGATCAAAGGCTTTTCTTTGAATCCTTCCTAAATTTTCTCTTGATTATGAAAAAGCATATACAATATACATATAAATGTTTATGTAATAATTAAATCCCTAATTTATTAAATATAGATAAGTTAACAAGAAATATTACAATTATTTATTACCTCTTAAGGTGCTTACTTGAATTTCCTTGAAGCTGTCTTGAATTATGTATATATCATTTTACTCATTTATTTTACCCTTTGATAGTTCAATTGATTCAATTGTCTCTTTCACTCATTTTGTCCTTCTATTGAACTTGATCTTTTACATACTACTTAATTTCATTATAATGGAGCCACTAATATCTTCAAAAAAGTAAATTCATTAATAGTAATATGTTTTATTATCATCAAAACTATGGATTAGAACCTCGTTTAATCTAATAGGTTCCATTAAGGCAATCAAACATCGAAAGCCCACTTTCTTAAGGAATTGGTCCAATAAATTGCTCTAACCAAACAAGTTTTCCCATCAACTACTCCATATTGATCCACACAACATTAACACTAAAATGAAATTGCAATCATTCTTTGATACTAGTTCTCAAAAGTGTTAATCAAGGTAGGAGATATTGCTTTAAATAACCCCATATAATAATAAGTTTATTTAGTTTAACTGTCATGACCCAGTACCATATCGGACCCATGACAACCGCTGCATAACCGAGCTAAGGACACTCACGGTGTCCTTAATTCGACTATGCAAGGCTAATTAAATATCTATTCTTTTTTTTTTGAAAAATTTGATCAGCACAACGACTGTGTTTTAAAAATCCTAAAAGCTGCAAACATTTTTAAACACACTTCTATATTTACATCCAACCATAACTTCAGGACTTTAAAGTCCACTCAAGGCAATCTCAACAACTGTATCAAAAGATTCATACATAAAGTCATTTACAAAACATAAGGAAATCAAAAGTTGACTTACAAAATCATAAAACGTATCTACATAAACACAGTTCATGAGCCACTAGATAATAAAAGTACAAAATAGGAAACTACCCACATGCGGTAATACCCCGAAATGTCAAAAGGTCGCACGATCCACTCAGGGCTTCAAACTTACTAAATTAACCTGCATGGCTGGAAAGCGGAGGGGCTGAGTACACTAGGTACTCAGTGAGTAGGAAAAACATATAACACAAATAGAATTCGATTCATACCAAGACGGTGTAGATAACCTATGAAGTGAATATACAACACATAAAAAACCATACGCCCAACCTATGACTCAATATATACTGGTTAGGAATCATATAGGCCTAGCCTATTAATCGATCATCCGGCGAACATAGGTTCCAGTTCCAGTACACAAAAGCATAAAACATCATATGTATCAATCAAATATTGTCAGAAAACCAATATCATGATAAGCCAAAACAATCATGTGTGATACTACTAGTCGGCCAAACTAATGTGCACACCCATCGATACTCGGTGTTGGCTCAACTTTCATCCGTGGTGAGTTCGGACTACAGTCGACAAGAGCGTCATGACCCTAGGTAATGACCTCGTCGGTGTCCAGACCCTAGGTGTGGAACTACCCACGAGTCCCATAAAAAGGTGTCGATAAGGCGACTCGACTTTAATGTATCAGTGTCAAGAGTACGGGGGTCGCTTAATCATTAATCAGTTGTGCCTAGCACACGATTGGCCAATCGTTTCCTTATCAATCTCAAAACAAATCATATACAAATATTAAGTACAAAAGTCAAGTAAGGCACTATGCTTTTACTTATCGGTCCAACCTTAACCAACACACATCTTCTTCATTCTTCATCATCAATTCACATCATACATGTATAATTAATACCATAGAATTCAT
>JAOSBP010000009.1:6703983-6722878 GCA_027563825.1 Erythroxylum mucronatum
AATCTTCCACACGTTTGGATCTATAGATCTAGATAACACCAGAAAGATTCATTATCAAACGAACTAACCTGGTTATTTGCAGCAGAAAAGCAGATCAAAAGCAGATAGTGAAAGAGCTTCGGTACTGGATCACGTTAACGAGTTGTTTCAAAATAATTAAGGCATTTTGTCACTATAACATCAGTCGTCCACTTATTAAAATAATATTATTTGATTAATAGTTAAATAACCAAAATTATTGTTATGAATGCTAATTAACAAATAAATACCCAAAATTCCCAGACAACTTTCGAAACTTTACCAAAATTCCGTCATAAAATAACGACTCTCAAATTAATTTTTCAAAAAATATGAACTTCACCAGCAATTTCTAAAAAATAGTCGAAGTATACAAAAATTACAAAAATTATCTTTATACAGTCTGAATCAATCCGAAGTTTCATTAAACCAATTTACCCGGAAAATGCCATAAATGCATGCCAAGATTCAAAGAGAAATCATAAAACGTACCAAATTTCTTTAATATTCTAACCCCTAAAATGGGGCGTTACACTAGCAGGGTAACTTGGGACAAGGACCAAGGTTCGATTCCCGGTAACGGGAGCGCATGGGCCGCTCTGCTAGGTGGTCGATCGAAATCAAACCGTGGTTTAACCTCTCACAATCTGGTCGGGCCCGGGTGTGGGAGCAGCTGGGGTGGCTGATTCTACCTTTTGGGACAAGGAGGCTTTCATTCCCTCTAACACAAGGCATTGGTTCCTTTCAGTGGAACAAAGGTTCCTTGTTATCTAATAAGGAATTGAGTTCACAAAGGGTTTTAAATAAGTATCAGTCACTTAAATCCATAGGAGATTTGAGTGTGGATTCAACATTCTCTATGCCTGCTACAGTTGGAAGAAAGTCGTTTAATCGATTTGTGTGATTTCTTTTCATATATTTTTAACATGTTTTAACTTTTGGATAAATTAACAAGTTATTATTATTATTATTATTATTATTATTATTGTTATTATTATTATGTTTTTTTATTAGAGTTATAAACATAATTTTTGTAGAATTAAATATCTAAAATCTAAATTCCTATAAGAATATTCAACGAAACACTTAGATATATAATATTCATACTTTTATAATTTTTTTAAAGTCATGTCCTCATAAGTCATTTTACACGTAAACAACTAATACTAAACAACTAATTTTACCAAACATCAAATGACAAATAATTAATGCAATCCGCTGGTCAAATTAATCAACTATTAGCTGATTGTCAAACATGGTCTAAATTTTTAGAGTGTCACTAGTATTGTTTTGCAACATTACTAGGCAAATAGTGTGCAAGCTTGGAAGTTTAGAATAAAGGGAATGAAACAAGAGAAGGTGAAATGAACTAGGGTTGAATGCTTTGTTAAAGACAATCATTGCCCCATCTCTTTATTCGGTAAGATTTAGATATTAAACCTTCCAATTTTGTTGTGAAATCATTTCCCTTAAATAATAATAACAACCAGTATCACTTTGCTCTTCAAATAAGTTGAAAATAGACAGAAAAGAAGAAGGAAGCACGCTTACACTAATCCTCTAATTTTATTATTTTATATTTTTAAAAATCAACATATTTTCCTTATAATGGACCAATCACTGCCCAAGACGGAGTAGCAGTGCCTTCTCTTTTTAAACATTCACCTCTTCGTCTTCCTTCCTCCCCTATTCTCTCTCCATGATTCTCCCTATCATTTCTACACAACCTTTCCACAATTAGATCTAAAAAGCCACAAATTCACCAAAACACCCCTCACCGGAAAAGAGAGCACAGATCCGGAACAACGCAGCTGCCTAATCCATGGACGATTTTCCAGGTCTCCTGCCACGTGATTTCGGCTACAAGCCCCAAGGCAAATCCGCTCCCATGGCTCCGCCGCGGGGTGGGGGCGGATCCACCCACCAATCGTCCTCCAGTCCCGTATTCGACGATCACGACCGCGGCGCCGATGACCTCCTCTTCAACGACGTCTTCGGTGGACCGCCCAAGTTCTCTGATTCTCGCGGAGGTGGCGGCGGAGTTAGGGGGGACACGGCCACCACGACCTCTTCTGCTTCGTCTACGGCTTTCAATTACGATTCTATATTCAAGGACCAGAATGCAAAGTCGTCGTCTTTGCCGGTTTATGATAAGCCGGTCTACGATGACGATATTTTTGACGGGTTGCCAGGGATTAAGACCCCGTCTTTCAGTGATGCTTCGTCGGTGAAGGTTGACGATGTTTTTGCTTCAATCGGGAAATCTTCTTCGCCTAAGCATAAGTCGCTAAACAGTTCTTCGGCGTTTGATGATCTGCTAGGAAATTTAGGTAAAGGACAGAAGGAATCAACGAGAGAGAATGCAAAAGTACATAAAGATTCGCCTGCTTTTGATGATCTGCTCTCTGGATTTGGTCACAGTACTGCTCCCAATTTAAGCAGGTATTGATCGGCAAACAGTGCCGACGATGTTATTAATCGGCATGCGAATGGTGAAATTTGTTGTTGATCCTGTTAGATCAGTAAATTAAGTACCTCATCTTAACATGTCATCGAGATTGCATCTAGGCATTTTCTTGCGAAAATGTTGTTTAGTTATCTTGTTTAGATATATTTAAACTTTTTAGATATTTTTGTTTCGTAACCTGAATTTGAAATTTGTGTATAATGTCTCAACAGAGAATTTACCATGACAAAAGTATGTCTTGTTAAATGGAGTGACTACTCAAATCGCTGTCTGGACTTGTGCTTACGTAATTTTAGTATGAAATACTGTGATAAGTTCATTGTTTTATCCTTTTTGTACTTTCTTCTGAGTTGGAGTTTTCCATGCCTCTCACTCTAAATTTCCATGATCCTATTTTGTAAATTGTAGCACTTGAGCCTTGATACACTGCAATTGACAAAATAAAGTAAGGACATTAGTATTCATCTAGTTACTAATGCAAGAGGGTATTCCTTTTAATTGTAGTCTTGAGAGGCTTTTCATGCATTGTACTAGTTCATTTGTGCAATTTATTTCCTGTTTCTCATAACCCCCTCCCATTCTAAAATCATAAAGATTCTATTTGAATATGAGTTTATTTGTGAATGACCTTTTCTCCTCCAAGTTATGTAATCTAACTGTGGTTCGGAAACCAAAACAGTCCAAGAGTTTTATTTTGGATCTTTAACCATATTAACTTTAGTCTACAAGCTAATTATTTAGTTTAAGATGCTTGGAATGATTGCAGAATAGTTAATTTCTTGTTTGAAATAAAAGTATGGGTTGATAAGTGGCACACTATCCTCCACAGGTCAGGTTCTGAGTTTACTCAAACCCAAAAACCATCTTCTAATTCAGCCAAAACAGCATCCAGTTTGATGGAAGACCCCTTTGTAGTATTACAATCAACTTCTGTGCCTTCACCTTCTTCCTCAGGGTTGTTCGGTGATCCATTGGAAGAAATTAGCAGATTCAGTACCTCTGGAAGCACAAAAGTTGACAATTTATCTGGAACAAGGGGATTATTTGATGAGATAGATCCCCTAGATAAACTTGGTAAATCTGTACCTCCAGTTTCACCCAAGAACAATGAGAGGCGGAAGGATAGGAGCCCTCTAAAGAGTGAACAAAGAACGGGGGGTAATTACTCTCCGAATATTAAGGAAATGGTTGACAAATATCCTGTGGAGAATGCTGAGGGAAAATCATTTAAGAAGTCAAATGAAGATTTGCAAGAATTTCATGAATCTGTGTTTGATATGCCTACTTCTAATCCCTTTCATAAATCTTCTAGTCAAACTGTATATCCACCACATGCAAATGTGAGTCACGAGGAAATATTTGCATCTTCTGGACCAGAGGAGATCTTAGAATCATCTGATGATGCCTGGCTAACAGTATCTGAAGTTCCTCTTTTCACTCAACCTACAAATGCCCCACCTCCTTCAAGACCTGCACCTACAAGACCACCTCGGATCTCAAATTCAGAGACAAGTTCCTTTTCTTCTGCACATTCGAGGAAGAAAGTTAACGATCATGCTTCCTTCCCAAATTCCAGTCCATATGCCCAAAGCAATGCTGGAAGAAGTTCAGCAGCCTCTCAAATTGATGAACTTGAAGATTTTGCGATGGGTGGGATCCACAGCAACAATAATGAATATCCTGATACTTCATCTGGGGAGGATGCTGAAGCCAATTTCTCTGCGGCTGCTGCATCTGCTGCTGCAATGAAGGAGGCTATGGATAAAGCTGAGGCTAAATTCAGGCAAATGAGGGAGAGGGAGTATTTAAAGGCTGGTAGAAGCAAAGAAGCAATTCCACTGGAAAGGGACATACAAGATGCTCAAAATAGAGAATTAAGAGAGAGGCAAGAGAGAATAGAACGTGAGAGGCAACATAGGGAAAGGGAGGAAGAAGAGAGAGAACAGAGGAGGCTTGAGAAAGAGAGGGAGAAAGCGCGTGAAATTGAGAGGGAGGAGAAAGAAAGGGAGCAAAGAAGACTTGAGAGAGAAAGAGAGCGAGCAAGAGAGGCTAGACAGGCTGTAGAAAGGGCCACTAGAGAGGCACGTGAAAGAGCAGCTGCTGAAGCTCGCTTGAGAGCCGAAAGAGCTGCTGTAGAAAAGGCAGCTGCTGAAGCTCGAGAGAGAGCAGAAAGGGCTGCAGTTCAGAGAGCGCAAGCTGAAGCACGTGAAAGGGCTGCTGCGGAGGCAAGAGAAAGAGCAGAAAAGGCAGCTGCTGAAGCCCGTGAAAGGGCAAACACAGAATTAAGAGAGAAAGCTGTAAGGGTCAGTGCTGAGGCTCGTATGAGATCTGAACGAGCTGCTGTGGAAAGAGCTGCAGCAGAGGCACGAGAAAGAGCTGCAGCGGAGGCTCGAGAAAGAGCTAGGGCAAACCAACAAAAAGATGAAAGTGATCTTGAATCATTCTTTAGTTCTCGAGCAAGCAGTGCACCAAGACCTCGGGCAAGCACTTCGGTTAGGACAAAATGCTATAGATATTTGTTTCATCCAGCAGCTTTTGGTTTAGATGGAGCGTGATAATTTTTTGAACTTTTATTGCAGGATCCTTTCTTTGATACCCAGGGCAAGGGAGGGGCTGAAGTAGCTAAAAGGACGTCTGCTGGAACTACAGCTAACATGCGTAAAGCATCTTCAACTGCCAATGTTATTGATGATTTGTCCTCAATATTTGGAGGTAGATGAAGTTTGACTGTCAACCTTTGTTTATGATTGTGTAATTCTCTGCTTGAATTGTCTGAATTTGTTAGCAGCAGCTACTGCATCATCTGGAGAATTCCAAGAGATTGATGGGGAAAGTGAAGAAAGGCGTAGAGCCAGGTTGGAACGCCACCAGAGGACTCAGGAGCGAGCAGTATGTAGTTGTTCTGAGATGATATTTTTGTTCATAGTTTATTTTGTGCCATATGATTAGCGTGAAGCACTTGCACAGGCATTTCACTTGTTTTAATGTGTTGAGTTTGTTTGTCCAGGCAAAGGCGTTAGCTGAGAAGAATGAACGGGACCTTCAAGCTCAGAGGGAACAAGCAGAAAGACATGTAAGCCTATTATATTGGGCTCCTTGCTTTATGTACATCTGTGTGACAATTCACTATGGAGTTGATAATAGCTTGGCTTTGAGGTCCTTGGTTATACTGAAGAAAAATATATAAACATATATGTCGCCAAAATATGTTATTGTTTTGCTGAAGTTTATTTGGATTATGCCAAAATTAAGAGTTAGAAGCAAATTATGGTTGTTAAAAGCCTACTATAAATCATATAACAGGGTATTCACATGTTTGAGAAATTATTTATCTTGTGTTTAATCTGGCTTGGAAATCCATTAATGAGTTTTCAAGGAAACAGTTCTTTTCTGGATTCATTTTGTCTGATATTGCTCTATGTCGGATCTCAGAGGATTGCTGAATCTCTAGATGTTGAGATAAGGCGGTGGGCTGCAGGGAAAGAGGGAAACTTACGCGCTTTGCTATCAACGTTGCAGTATGTGCGTATCTGTCTCTCAAAATTTTGATATCACCTGCACAGCAGTTCTTAAACAGAATAATTCTGTGCTTAAAATCTGCAATTGCTCCAATAGTACTTTTCTGTTAGAAATGCTGATATTGTGGTGTATTAAACATTGTATTTAAATATTGCTAAAGAATTTTGGGAACCAATATTCGAGTTTATAACGTGCATAATAGATGAGATTGCGTTTGACCCAAGTGCATATATTTGTTAATCTGAAGTTTTGGCACTTAATAGGTTTATACTGTGCATTACGAAGTCTTGTGGTTTGTCTTTTCTTTTTTCTTTGGATATTCTTTTGTTGGCGTTATGAATTTCCAGTGAAATTACATGCTAATATTTATCTATATAATGACCAGGTGCTCTGGCCTGAATGTGGTTGGCAGCCTGTTTCTTTGACCGATCTAATTACTGCTGCTGCAGTTAAAAAGGTTTATAGGAAGGCAAATTTATGCATCCATCCTGACAAAGTCCAACAAAAGGGTGCCAATCTTCAACAGAAGTATGTTGCTGAGAAAGTGTTTGACTTGCTTAAGGTATTTGACCAATTTTAATTGGTACCACAAGTGAATTTATCTTCCAACTCTTACATTGTGGTCTGTTGTAGTAACTGTTCAGATGGTTATGTCACATTGGCGTCTACTAATGGTAAGTATTCTGTGAAAATAGGAAGCATGGAATAAATTTAATTCAGAGGAGCTCTTTTAAGCAGCCCAAAATTAATGCTTGGCCAAAAATTAGCTCTACGCTATTCATTTGTGAATGGAAGTGGAAAAATCTTGCAACAGATGGGTTCTCTTTCCTTCTGCAGTTGGCCGATTTAGTTGATGTCTCTTTATATCATCTGTTAAGTGGTTGGGAGGTATTTTGGTACGGCTATTTAGGTGCCGAAAGGTGAAATTACTTGGATGTGTTGTAAACTAGTGGTCCTCCAGAGCATATGGCAGAAATTTGCAGTTGCTGCTGTTTGGAATGGCATGAAGCATCGTCGCGTTTAGTTACCCGAGCCTACTCGGAATCCGGGAGGAATCTTTTCTGTTTTTCCCCCCTTTTTTATGCTTGTAATTCTTTATTTCATAATTATTCTTTTGGTGGGTAAAGCATGGCATGTTGGAGAAATTAAAAAAAAATGTCGGTTGGTATCTAAATGACAGACATTGGTGTTGGATTGATTATTGAGCAAGTGTAACTCTGTGAATTCATACGTATAACTCTTTTTATCTTTCTTCTTGGTTTTGACTACGAGCATAAGTACCATGCCTGCGTTTTTCTTCCAAGATAACTCGCCTCTGTGTGTTTGGGGCAGAAGAGGAAAAAGAAGGGATTATTTTAGGCACATAACTTCATGTGTTTTGTGTAACATGAATCTGATGGTTTTAAAATGATTTTGGTAGTCTCACGATCGGTGAGTACAATTGCAAGCTTATTTAGAGTCCAGATTTTTTGTCTAATATTATTCTGTCTTATTTTGTCTTATGAAATTTCAGTTATTTGTTTTGCGGGACTCACATGGGTTACATGCAGGACTTACATAAATACATGGTTGAAATTTATTGAACACAATAAGGCACCATAATATTGGACAGAAGATACTCGCTTATTCAGCGTAGTTATGGAACAAGTGAAGAAGTTTGCATTATTTACTGAAGTTATAAAGTTAGCTAAATTGCAATCATAAGAAGAATTGTGTGAAGCTTTTTAAGTTTTCAGGATAACTAATCCAAAAAAGAAAATTAACTTTTGACAAATTTACGAGTTAACTTGTATTTTCCTGAATATTTGTACTCAAAGCTAATTGATTGTTTCTGTTACAAAAACGTGTTACTTCACAAATATCTTCCATAAGATAACCAAAACAAGGAGGAATTGAATTTTCTGTCAAGCTGAATCTAATTTACCATACCCCTTTCTTTGAGCACGTCAAACATGGCAATACTAATCTTAGCTGGAGATTCAACCACCATCACATAAACTTTCCTTGGAATCTTGATTTTGTCTCAGTTTGTACCCTTCCCCTCACATAAAATAGCTGCATATAGACAATGATTATTAGTTTGGATATGGTCCATGATTCCCAAAGCAACTAAAAGCCAAAAATAACACGAGCTTTTGGAATGTGGGATGTGATACAAAACTCAAAACAAATTTGTGAAGTGTGATCATAAGATAATACCTTCGGGATGACCCAATGAGAACTCAAGTCACAAATGAGAGATTAAACCTCTACCTATCCTTGCTCTAGGCTCAAGCTGTCCTTTATGTACAATCAAAGACTGTTATCAAATAGCCTAAAGGGGAATTAATTAATTATATTGAATTAATTAATTATATTTTAATTAACTATCTTTTAATTAATTATATTGAATTAATTAATTATATCTTAATTAATTAGATTGTAATTAGTTAATTATATTTTAATTAAGTATATTTTAATTAATTATATTGAATTAATTAATTATATTTTAATAAACTATATTTTAATTATATTTAATTAAAAAGAACTAAGTCACATGCGTGCTTGTCATGGGCGTGACAAAGACTGTCACGGTGACACATATCCCTAAGTCAGGGAATGAAACTTATTCTTCTCATATTTTGGGGGGTATGAACTAATTCCCAAAAATCATATATGAAAACACTGTTCTTATAATCATAATATAAAACCAACCACCTGTTATTCATTCCATACCTATTAATTCATTCCCAAATCCATGAACCAAGCACCCCCTTAATGTTATAAGCAACTTGCATATACTATTGAAATAGCCAAAAGAGTTTTCCAAGCTCTTAAGCTTGTATTTTTGATGCAATATTAGCTGCCTTCTTAGGTTGTCTTTCAATAATTTTATTATATCTTACTGTTATTTAGCTAATATTGTTAAAGCATATTACGATGAAATGTTTGAGAAAGATTTGAGGGCTCTTAAATGAATGGATGAGCAAAGCATGGTATCACGTTATAAACAAGTCCAATAATGTGGTATTTTGTTTTCTTTCATGTTACTTCAGGATTTCATGTAAGAAATATGCCTGATGTTATAACCCATATTTTCTGTAGGTCAATATTAAACTTGGTTTAGGGTTTTCATAGTTTAATAGTATATTAAATCTTAACCGTTAATTTAGTACTTGATGGACGTACAAGATTTAATGTCAACAAAGAAGTATATATAAACCAGTCTTCTCTCTACCTTAATTAAGTACAAACAAAACAAATACAAAACGAACATATTTATGTATTGGGCTATTCATCAAGCTATCGTACAGAAAGAGGGTTAAGAGAGAGAAACTAGTTTGTGATTGTTGAAAGCTTTCTCCCTACATCATGTCGAATTCCGCTCAAGGTAAATCATTTATTCGTTTCATTTATGTGGTTATTATTACATTCAAGATCTGAACAAGCATGAATGATTTACGTATGATTCATGACTCATGTATGATTTATGTCTTTGGTGTTTGATTATTAAGAACGAAAACTTACATGTGGTGCCAGATTTTAAATAGATAATAATCCTTAGATTATTGATTTGATGATTGTTTCAATTATATTAACATTTATAAAATTTATGATTTTAGGGTTTTGTATAAAGAATAATTTTTCCTTAAAAAAATTATCTACTGTGATGATGTCGATGAAGAAGAGCTCATGTACATTGTTATTTGTTATGTCTTTTGATTTGGAAGTTGTCAATGAATACGATGGTGTGTGTTGCATTGTCCTCTCTTCGTTGTTTATTTTAAGAGAAATAAAGAGCCAAGAGAAGTATTGCATAGAATGGATCTAGGTTTCGGTGGACACCTTTTTGCAATAAACAATTAGAAGTTTGGGGACCAACAAAGCATGGAAGATTCTCAACCGATTCAGCCTATGATTTAATAGAAGGCAATACCATGCCTATTGCCTGAGACTAGCAAACATTGGGAATTAATATGGAAATGGACAGGCCCACAGAGGATTAAGGCTATCCTTTGATTACTGGCGAAGCAAAAGCTGCTGACCAATCACCAACGAGTAGTTAAACACCTTACTATGGATAGCAAATGCCACTTCTGCAGGATTGAAGAGTCCACGTTGCATGCTCTTCGGGACTGTCGGCAGGTGAAAGCTTTCTGGTGCAAATTTCTCTCAGTAGTGGTTGACACGGAGTTTTTTAACTATGATATGGAGAGGTGGGTTAAAGCCAATCTTATGAAGCAATCTCAAGTGCAGCAGATTCATTGGCCTATAATCTATGGAGTTGCCTGCTGGTTCTTGTGGTGATGGCGTAACAAAAGCATCTTTGAGGCTGATTTTGAGTGGCTAACAGATGGGACCAGGGCAGTTATGGATTATGCCAATTGGATAGTTAGAGCAAGAGTAATGGAAAGTTGTGTCTATAGATTAGGGCTTATCTGCTGGTCATCTTATGGGTTGGACCAAACCGATAGAGGGGTAGGTCAAAATAAATATTGATGGGGCGGTAAAACATGAGCCAAACATTGCTGCTGCTGGAGGATTGATTAGAGATTGTCATGGACAGTGGTGCGGGGGATTTCTCCAATACCTCAGAAGGGCCTCGCCCATAGCTACCGAACTTTGGAGAGTCCACTCAAGACTTATTCTCGCTTGGACACTTGGATATCGACGAGTGATCATCGAAGTGGATTCGTTAGAGGTGATCAATATTCTCTCCTCTTCTATTACACAATCGACTGAGTATTCTTTCTTGGTGATAGGCACTTGTGACCTACTCCATCGAGCATGGGAGGTGAAGGTTTAGCACGTGTATCGAGAAGGAAACCAGTGTGTAGATAATCTGGCCTCTCTCGCTACGCTATCAAGCCCAGGACTTCACATTCTTCAGTAGCCTCCAACTATAGTCATGGCTCATCTACACCGTGATCAGCACGGAGTTTTGTACCGCAGATCTGTGCGTTAGTTAGGATGTGTTTTGGGTTTTCTTTCCTTTGTAACAAAAAAAACACAATTAGAAGTTTGGAAATAATGAGAGAGGAGCCCACACCCTTAAAGTTGCTTTCTTTAATTTCTTCATGTGTTGTGTTTCTTTAACATCTCTTAGTACAATGCATCTGTCATGGAGTAAATTAGAATGTTAAAAGAAAAATTTTCCAAGGTACTGCTTGCTAATACGGAAAGCATAACCGCCTGTGCGTTTCTTTATTTCTATGGTTTTGGGGGATTTTTTCAATTATGGAAAATTACTATGTACTGCTTCTTCTTTTATAACTTACGGAATTAGATTTTTGAATAGAAAATTATAGTTTTGACCTATGAAATTTTGATATGGATGAATCGTTTTTCAAATTTTGATTTCTGATGTTTTGGTTATATTATTGATATTTTGACCTATAATCAAAATTTTAATTTTAGTTTCATCTTATGATTATGATTATTATTTTATATATATTAAAGTATGTTTAAAATTAATTTGTTAGTCACCAAAGTGGCCAAAGTAATTTTTGAATGTATGGTCATATATATAATTTATGTATTTTGTGAAATGCTATTACAAAAAATTTATTAGTTGATAGAGATTAAGTACTTTACCTAAAGGTAAATCAATGTTCTATAACTAATAAATATAAAGGAGAAAATTGATATGCTCTTGTCACATATATATAATAATCCAAATATGCTATATATATTTGATGAAGTTTATTTAATTTTCTTATAAAGTTTAAATAGCATTCTAATAATGATGATGATATGTATTGTTGTGTTTACCCAAAGGAAACCTATAATATTTAATGTATATGCTTCTTGTTTGAATCTATTAATTGGTGAGTGTTTATATGTTTGCAGTTATTAGCCTTCACTCTCAAACTTCATCTGTTACCTTGTTCACTTGTGTAAATTTCTTTGAATGGAGTACACAAGTCACTTTTCATTTAGGTGCTTTGGATCTTGACTTAGCGTTGTTGGAGGATAAACTTTATGATCTTGATGATATTAGTACAAAGGCTAAAAAGGCACACTATAAGGCATGGGCAATGTCTAATAGGTTATGCTTGAATTTTATACAAATGACAATTGCCAACAACATTAAGTCTACTTTTCTTAGCACTGAAAAGCAGAATGCCAAATATTTTCTTAAGCTTGTGGAAGATAAGTTTCGTTCGGTCGATAAGGCACTTGCAGGGACACTTATGGCTGAACTTACAACCTTGAAGTTTGATGGGTCAAAGAGTGTGCAGCAATATGTCCTTGATATGACTAATATCTCGGCAAGACTTAAGACACTAGGTATGGCTATGGAAGACTCCTTCTTAATGCAGTTTATCATGAACTCGCTTCCTACTGAATATGGATCGTTCCACATCAATTATAATACATTAAATGATAAGTGGAATATTTATGAATTGTCCAGTAAGCTTATTCAGGACGAAGCAAGATTAAAGAAACAAAAAGTTCATTTTATTAACCTAGTGGGTCAAAGAGCTGGAAAGAAACTCAAACCAAAGGCCAAGAATTTTAAGAAGAAAGAACCTGCTAAAGTTCCACATGTTGCTAATGGTGAAAGGAAGGGACAAAAGTTAGATAAATGTTACTTCTGCAAGAAAGGACATTATCAGAAAGATTTCCCAAAACATAAGGCTTGGTTCGAAAAGAAAGGTATACATTATGTTTTTGTATGCTTTGAATTAAATTTATCTGAAGTTCCTTTTAATACTTGGTAGTTTGATTCTAGTGCCACTACTTATGTTTCCAATATTATGCAGGGATTCCTTACAATCCAAACCATAAGTCTAACTAGCAACTTTCTATTTATAGGGAATCAAATGAAGGCCCCAATTGAAAGTGTAGGGGTATACAGGCTAACACTAGATACTGAGTTTCACTTGGATCTAATGAACACTCTTTATGCACCTTCAATTTTTAGAAATTTAATTTATGTTTCTATACTTGATGCTAGTGGATATAACTTTAAGGGTGGATATGGTTGTTTTAATTTTGTATAAAAATAATTCCTTTATTGGTTATGGAATGCTCATGGATGGTTTATATAAATTGAAACTTGATGATATTTTTTTTCTGAATCCCTATTTATTGTTATGATATCATAATGTTATAATGAAACGTAGTTTGGTGAATGAACATTCTAATTACTTGTGGCATAAACGTTTGGGTCATATATCAAAAGAAAGGTTAGAAAGATTAGTAAAAAATGAGATTCTACTGAATCTAGATTTTACTTATCTTGACTTATGTGTGGAATGCATTAAAGGTAAGCAAACCAAACATAACATAAAGGAGCCACGAGAAGTAGTCAGCTTTTTAAAATAATACACACTAACATTTGCAGACCTTTTGACACTCCGTCCTTTAATAGAGAAAAATACTCCATAACCTTTATAGATGATTTTTCACTTTATGTATATATCTATTTGCTGCATAAAAAATCTCAAGCTATAAATATCCTTGAGGTATTTGTAAAGGAGGTTGAGAGCAATTAGATAGAAAAGTGATAATTATAAGATCTGATAGAAGTTGTGAATATTATGAAAAGTATGATGAATCTGGACAGTGCCCTCGTCCGTTTGCTAAGTTACTCGAAAGTCATGGCATATGTGCACAGTATACTATGCCAATCACACCGCAACAAAATGTTGTGGTAGAAAGGCAAAATATAACATTAATGGATATGGTTAGGAGTACGATGAGTAATTTCTTATTACCCAAAAGTTTGTGGATGTAAGCATTTAGAAATGCTATGTATCTATTAAAAAGGGTTCCTAGTAAGGCAGTTCTTAAAACTCCTTTCGAGTTATAAACTAGAAGGAAACCTAGTTTAAGACACTTGTATGTTTGGGGTTATCTTGCAGAAGCACATATCTATAATTCACATGACATAAAATTAAATTCTTGAACAGTTAGTGGCTACTTTATTGGTTACCCAAAGAAATCCAAATGGTACAGGTTTTACTGTCTAAACCATCGTTCTAGAATTATTGAAACAACCAGTGCCAAATTTTTAGAGAATGGTGAGGTTAGTGGGAGTGTTGAAAATCAAGTTGTGGATATTAACAAAATAAGGGTTGATGTTCTATTACCATAAATGTTCTTAAACCCACAACCACAACAAATGTTATTCCTACCTTGGAAGATCAAAATAATCGAGAACATGATTTGGATAATGAAGAAGAACCTTATAAAGAACCCAACTTACCATCAACACATGCAAATAAACCAATTGGTATAGCTTTAAATAAACCTATAAGGGTTAGAAGGTGGGCTACTTATGATGATTAAATGGTTTATTTGCAAGAGTCGGATTTTGATTGTGGCATTGATAATGATCCTGTATCATTTTCACAAGCTATAAGTAGCGATAAGTCTGAAAGATGGATTAATGTTATGAAAGAAGAGCTTAAATGAATGGCTCAAAACAATGTCTAGGATCTTGTAGACTTGCCAAAATGTTCTAAACGAGTTATCTGTAAGTGGGTCTTTAAGACCAAATGCGACTTGAATGACAATGTTGAAAGATATAAAATTAGACTTATTGCTAAAGGTTACAGTTAGAAAGATGGCATTGACTATAAGGAGACTTTTTCACCTGTCTCAAAGAGAGATTCATTAAGAATAATTTTAGCATTAGTGGCTCAATCTGATTTAGAGCTACATTAGGTGGATGCTAAAACAAGCTTTCTAAATGAGGATCTTGAGTAGAAAGTTTATATGGATCAACTTGAAGGTTTTTCTATTGAAGGTAAAGAAAGTATGGTGTGTAAATTGAAGAAGTTAATATATGGACTTAAACAAGCTTTCAGGCAATGGTATATTAAGTTCAATAATAACATTACTTTTTTCAGTTTTAAGGAAATCACTATTGATAGGTGTATTTACCGGAAAATCAGTGGGAGTAATTTTATATTTCTAATTCTGTATGTTGATGACATTTTGCTTGCTGCTAATGATTAGGTTTGTTGCATAAGACTAAAGAATTTCTTTCTAAGAATTTTGAAATGAAAGATATTGGAGAGGCATATTATGTGATAGGAATTTCAATATTTCGTAAAAGATCATAAGGTTTATTAGAATTGTCTCAGAAAGCTTATATTGAGAAAATTCTTGGGAAATTTAACAAGAACAAGTGCTCAGCAAATGTAGTCTCTATTCAAAAGGGAGATAAGTTTAGTCTTATGCAATGTACAAAGAATGATGTGGAAAGTAAGGAAATGGAAACAACACTATATGCTTATGTTGTTGGCAGTTTGATGTACCTACAAGCTTATACTAGAACTGACATCAATTTTGTAGTAGGGATGTTGGGTAGTTATCAAAGTAATCCTAGTATTGATCATTAGAAAGCTGCAAAGAAAGGGATAATATCTTCAAGGAACAAAGGATTGTATGCTCACTTATAAAAGGTTTGATCATTTAGAAGTGATTGAATATTCATATTCAGATTTTACCGGATGTGTTGATAGTAGAAAGTTAACGTTTGACAATTTGTTTTTATTAGTTAAAGGAGCAATCTCATGAAAAAGTATCAAACAGTTTGTCATTGCTTCATCCACTATGGAAGCAGAATTTGTGGCTCGTTATGAGGCTACAATTCATGCATTATGACTGCAAAACTTTATTTTAGAGCTTGGGGTTATCGACATAGTAAGCAAGTTGCTGAAAATTTATTGCGACAATTCTACAGTAGTCTTCTTCTCTAAAAATGACAAATACTCTAGAGGCGTAAAACATATGAGAATTAAAGTATTTTGTTATTAAAGAGGAGATTTATAAACAAAAAGTGCATATAGAACTTGTTAGAACAAACCTCATGGTAGCAGATCCTCTAACTAAGGGTTTACAACTAAAGACATTCAAAGAACATGTGTTTAGGATGGATCTTGGTTGTATTGATGATTGATAATAATGTTTGATGATGATGATGATTTAGCATTCTTGAGCTCAATAATAATATGTTTCTAAATTTTATATTTCTTATTCAAGATGTTTATGTATACATGATTGTTTGAATAAGAAATTTGTATGTATTTTCATAACAAGTATGTGGACTATATGTTGTTAATATACAACTTATAAACCTAAACATAATAAGATCTTAATATAGTAGTATATGGAAGGGAGTATACGACTATACTGTGTATGACCACCATAACCCACATTATGTGATTTGTTGTGTTGAGATGCTTTTGATGTTAATAGTTTATAAGATTTAATTTTGCTAGCCTTATGTTATACTATTAAATATAATGATGAAACATCCGGCCAAGTGGGAGAATGTAAGAAATATGGCCTGGTGTTACAACCTATATTAAATTTGGTTTAGGGTTTTCTTAATTTAATAGTATATTAAATCTTAAACATTAATTTAGTACTTGATGGACATACAAGATTTAATGTTAACAAAGAAGTGTATATAAGCTAGTCCTCTATCTACCCTAATTAAGTACAAATAAAACAAATACAGAACGAACGTATTTATGTATTGAGTTATCCATCAAGCTATCATACCGAAAAAGGGTTAAGAAAGAGAAACTAGTTTGTGACTGTTGAAAGCTTTCTCTCTACAACATGACGAATTCTGCTCAAGGTAAGTGATTTATTCGCTTCATCTATGTGATTATTATTATATTCAAGATCTGATTCATGATTAATTTATGATCTATGTCTTTGATGTTTGATTATTATGAACGAAAACTTACATTTCGATGAACTATTTTGTCTATAGATGATCTTGGTTCTAGTTAAGTATAACACACTTAAAAGGTGCAAATTTAGAGATCAATGTCATTTTGAGCAAGGAGATTGACGGTTTGGGTAGATTAAAGGCTCATCCTATAAAGATCCTTGTGTCAAGAAATAATTTCAATACTTTTAGGATAATTTTACTGAAGGATCTTGTTCTTTAGAGGACATGTGCCACTTTGCACATGGAGTTGAGAAATTATGCAAGCCAAAGATGAAATTTATTAGCACTAGCCTAAAATTTCACTTGTTTTAAGCCATATTTTTGCTATTTTTTCTACTTTTGGTTCATTTATCAAGTATTTTTATATGCATACAGATTCTAAAGTCATTTATATTTTATTGTTTGAAAATGTCTTAAATTGTTCATCTACAACGTAATAGTAAAACCCATAATAAGACCTGTTAGATTAAAATTCAAGAAAATCTCTATTTAAGGACTTGTATGTAAGATATTAAACAAAATAAAAATAAAAAAATTTAGAAATTTTAATAATTGAAAATTTCCTAAAATATAAAAAGATTCAATTTCTTCTAAAACCAAAATAAGAGATAGTCTTTTAAAACTTTCTTTGAAAATAGAGAAAACGTTATATATGATCTAAGTAAAACCAAAATTACCAAAAACAATAATTAGTTAAAATTCCTTCTCTCTATAAACCTCTACCTTCTCTCTACAATATGTTCTTTTTTTTTTTACATGAAAAGGAAGAAAAAACCGAAACAAGTTACAGCACTAGTCGTGGGAAACAAATCCCCGACATATCCTTTAAGAGGATTGAGGTGCATCCTATGAGTGAATATTCTAATGAAATGCTCCCTATCTCAAACTGAGCTGCAAAATTGGTAAGCCAGTCTGCACACCGATTGCCTTCCCTGTTCTTTATTTCTTAGTTTGATAGCATCAATTTGTTTACTTTAACATCTTTTCCACCTAACCATAAAGTTATTTTCATTCCCTTATGGGAATGGTGACAACTTAGGCTACAGGCGGCAAAACCATTACTCCACGACTTCTGACCTTGTCTCTTTTTAGCTTCAATTAAGGTAAACAAGTTCCTTCAGTCATAGGCATCTTACCTACACGCTTGGCTTCCCCTTCCAGACTTACCACCTTGGCGTCTTGTTATAATCCTTCCCCATCCCTCACAAACAAAATCACTGATGTTATCTCCCATTGACATCATACTCTTTCTTCTCCTTAGCATACCATTAGTAACGTGGTTAACTCTGCCCCTCCCCTTACCTCATATGCATTCGGTTGTGGTAAAGATACCTCATAAGCTTCTCCACTACTTGTGCAAACAGCTAAGATTGCTTTTGGTTCCTCTTTAGCTCCTTCAACATCCTCATACAAGGGACTCAACATCCTCTCTCATCTCTCCATGATTGAAAGTTCTTCAAACATGTGCTGCTAAATGCAGAATGATGTTATTTGGTTATTTCTTAGACAAAAGACCTTTTCACAAAGCTGCAAGAAAGTAATTCTAATCCTATGCCTACTTCTCCTGGAGTATCTGAAGACACTGAAGTCTTAAGTAATGGATCCTATAAAGGAGGGCACCATAAATCATCTTATAGAACCTTATAAGGAACCTTGGATTCTCTAAGACTAGAGAATCAACATTACTAGATCAATAAGGAGAATTCAAGTATGTTACCAGGAGAAAATCCAGCTATAGACTTGAAGGAAATGGTTCTCAACCTTTTATCCCTTGATAATATCTCTTAGAATGTAAAGAACTTAAATTCCCCCTAGAAGATTCTAGGATTATCTTACTTATAAAAAGTAATATTATTGGCATGTTATAAACTAAACTTAAGGAGGATAGAGTAAGCAAAGGACTTTGGTTATGGAACAGGTGATCAAGCTCCCCATATTGCTGTTTGCAACCAGCTCGGCTCTTTTAACTCAACCCTTGTTCTGCGGTAACACTACATATGCAAATATTATCGTGAACTAACATATGAATACAAATTTAATCACAAAATCACAATATTAACTTAACCCCCTTTGTTATTCTATCTGGAGGAACTATAAGTAGATGCTAAAACCCAAAACATCTTCAACTTTCTTTCCCCTGCTCTCTATTCTTGAAACTATATTACAACCTCAAGTATGTTACACCCTTGGCAGAAGATGTATAATGCCGT
>JAOSBP010000009.1:6723449-6745953 GCA_027563825.1 Erythroxylum mucronatum
GTTTGTAGAAGAAATGAATTGAAATCACTTGCACACATCAAGTCCCACCAGCTTTTTATGCCAATTGCATTACGAGATGGTAAGAGATAGATTGTCATAAAATGAACCCCAATATATTGATGATTCAAAAGTACACAAAGTAACATTGGGGCAGCAGAACCTCATCGCCTTTGCTGAGTTGAAGTTCACATTGAGTGCAATATATCAGCTTATGGTCATCTTTCAGCTCCCCTTGCTTACAGATGGGACACCAGATTGCCTTGTGTACATAGAATCAATGTCAGAAAGTTTACCAATTTCATTTGCTCGAGGCTGAATAGATATTAGTAACAACACTGTTAAACCCTTATATATAAATCGATTCTTGATACTTCATCAAAGTTCTTAATTAGTTAACAATGTAATCACAAGGAAAGATAGATGGACCAACTGATGAGCATCAATTTCAAAGAATGAGAAAAACAAAGAAAATAATAAATCTATTCCTTTTCTTTCAACTTTTAATATGTGCCTTTCGATGCATATTTGATGTCACAGTTGACTTAACAATATCAAAAGTATAATTTTAGAAACAAATACGTAATCCCAAATCTTAAGCAGTTCACTGCCACTTAGTTCAATTCACAAAACTTCTGCATTTCCGGAGCTTTTACCTGCTCATTGTTCAAATGCATGTGCTCAAAAACAGCATGAGCCAAGTACTCATCTTCTTCGTCTTCCCAAGTTCCAGTATAGTTTTCAGGACCTGCATGAATCTAAACATTCAAGCTCAAAACGATGACTTTCTTAATCACTATATGCAAATGCACAGAGAGACACCAGGCACAACACTAAAGCTTAGCAATAAACCATGTACAGATTAGCTTTATATTCACATGTAATCATATCATTGTGTTTGTGAGTGAATGGGTGTGTGTCTCCATATGCTTATCATTTTACCAGGATCAAAGTGATGGGGGGAAGTGGAAATCATCATTCTTTTTCACCAAAGGAATAAATCTGCGTACTTTAAATGAAGGAATTCCAATTATAGGGATGAAGGAAAAATCTCCAATACACAGTTGCTACGCTGAGACAGGCATGCTGATAACAAAGGTAGGAAAAATGTAACATCATGTCTAAATCTGCTAACATTAGTTCCCTATTAAAATCCCTTTATGCCTTGTAAAATTATCACCACCTCAATATTTACTTACCTTTACTAGTTGGCTCTGCTGTTAGATCATCATAGAAAATCTTCTGCATTTCCAACAATATCTCTTCGCATTCACCTTGGTATGAATTATGAAGACCATCATACTCCCATAATATGTCCTTGAGCTCAGGGTTTGGAGTAGTTATTTTCGGAAAACTTTTCAAAGATGAGTCATCAAACTTTTTCAGTTCCTCAGAAACTATGTCCTTTAAAGCAGATTTGATAAAATCCTGAAAGCCAGGAAAAAGTTGAGGTAAATAACCTAGTAAAAAAGGTGGAGGGGAGTCCTTCAAATTGACACAAACCCTTCTACGATTATTAAGGTTCTTCTAAACCAAAGCAAAAGTAGCCTTATGTTTCCTTCACCTTATTACAAATAGAGTCAGACATCATGGCCAAAATGAAGATAGAAGAACAGCAGAGTGCATAACAACAGTGTAGTGTATGAAGTGCAGGACTACGAACATCCAATCATTGAAAAACTAGGAAAGCAATTGTAAGACCCAATTCAGGACAACACATACAGAAAATAAACAACTTGACAAAGTTATCAATGCACAACAAGAAAGAAACGAGTAGTGAGCGGAAAGAAGAATAAAGAAAAAGGGAACCTTCTCATCGAGAGATTTAGCAGTAGCCGGTAATCTGAGTTTCCAGAGCAAGCGGGAACGCTCCTCGCGCACCCTTCTGCAGCAAATTTCCCTCAACTTGTGTTTCCAAGAAGGGAAATTGTTGAAATGGGTTTTGGTTTTAAGAGAAGGACGTGTAGGGGTTGGACGTTGATCATCCATTATTCTTTTTTCTTTTATCAGCGAACGTGGGATGGCCGACGCCGATGCCGGTGGCGGGAGGGAGTTTGGGTTGGGTTAGACCGGTCGGGCCATTAGAATACATATGTATATATTTATACTTTATACGAAACAACGATTTCCACACAAAATGTAAATAAAATTAAGTATTAATTTGTAATTTAATTTTAGAATGTATATATATATATATAAAACCCAAAACCCTACAAAACAAAACCTTACTTTCTGGAATCTCACCAGTCACCACCCTTATATCTTCTCCTCTCCATTCTCCATTTACTATCCTCCTAAGTAATTCTCTTATCCTCCCTTTCGCCACTCTCTCTACTTCAGTCTGTTGCTTCTGCTTGTGTGTTTTAAGTCTGTTTGTTTTTGAATTCATTATCAGGTTCACTTTGTCTTCCTTTAGAACTAATGGCTATTGGAGGAGATTGGTAGGTCACTGTAAAAACTGTGTTTTGAATTCTGGCTTCTTCTACATCGTGTTTTCTTATTTTTCTCCTTCTCTTGCTCTCTCTCTCTTTCTTTTTTCTCTTTTTTATGTTCCAATGTTCTTTTTTCTTTTTCATTTCGCTAGTTCTGTTCTGGAGTGGATTTTGATAATGAGTTGCTTGCTGTTGTCAGACTATGGCGATTTTGCTACGTGGATTGAAGCATTAATTAGAGGGAGTGACAGAGAGGTGGAGAGACTATGGAGCTGAAGAGGAAATCGCCGCTTCAGCTTCAAGCCCTAGAGAAGTTTTACGCCGGTTTTGTACTCTCTGTCTTTCTTGAATTTTATTTTATCATGTACTCTCTCATGAACAGTAGAGTCTTCACTCCCTGTATTTGTAAGTTATGATTTTATTGATCTTGTTTGTTTATTTTGTGCTGGAATTTTTTATTTCAGTTTCTTCACTGAGGTTGTTGCTTGTTTACTTAAATGACAATCAAATTATTTTGTTTTCTATTTTCTATTTTTTACTTTTTATTTTTTATTTTTGCTTTGAATGAGAGGTTTACTTGTGTAATATGTAATTTTGACAATCAAATTATTTTGTTTTCTATTTTCTATTTTCTACTTTTTATTTTTGCTTTGAATGAGAGGTTTACTTGTGTAATATGTAATTTTCTAAGTTGGAATTGTTATTTGAAGCAGAGCATAGGTATCCGTCGCAAAATGCTATTAAAGAACTTGCTGCAATCTTGGGTTTGACATACAAGCAGGTTTGTGGATGGTTTGTTTCGAAGAGGAGGAGAGACAAAGGTAGAGATGTTTTACATCCCTACCCAAGCAACACACTCACATATCATGAAACAAGACATACATTTTCAGTTTCATCTGCTGGTAGAGAGATTGTTAACCAATAGTGTGCCATAATTTGTGATACAGATCAGTCTAACAGTGTGCCGTAATTTGTGAAACAGATCAGTCTAACACCACTTCATCCTCAAGGTATGACACGTTAACACAGTTCAGGGACAGGCAGATGAAGAAGAGAAAAAACCAAAGTCTTCTTCAGGATTTGTTGACTCCAAACTACATATTGGGCAAGATTTTTCGCAAGGATGGTCCTCCTCTCGGTGAGGAGTTTGATACACTTCCCTCAATGACATCACTCGTTTGTAAAGGTATGAAATCAATGTCTCAAATTTATGACTTTTGCTTATCAAAAACTATTTTATCTGAACATACATTTATTTACTTCACTATTGGAGAATTATAAATACAATGTTAAGAGGAGATCATAACTTGAAGATTATGGAAGATTTTCTTTTGTTTTGTTTATTAGTGGTCTTCCTTTTTTCAGTAATAAAAGAAGTTTACTAACATTTGACATTTACTTCTTATATTTTTTGTTTGAAATTTTCTATCACATTTTTTCATTTTTTTGTTGTCTTTTATCTTTTCTCTAATGTGTACTGATACTCCTTTACTATTAGATTCCAGAAAATCTATTTCGGCTTGTCAAGAGAACCAAAAAGCAAAGAAAAGAAGACAGGTACTAGTGAAATGATGCCACTAATATTCCTTTCTCAACATTAGGCCACAACTCTCCTTCCTCTTCCTTGAGTATGCTTTTGCACGTCATTTTAAGGGTGTCACTGTGTTGTCATTGTTTGTCAGAACTGCGTTGAGAATGCTTCAACGAAGAAACACGGTATAGGAAAAGGCTTGATGACAGTATGGCGTGCTGTAAATCCTAATGGTGGGGATTTACCTACTGACATCAACTTCTTTGATAGACAAATAAACGACGCTCACCCAGTATCAACTCCTGATTCACGAAAATTCCGGCAGAGCAAAAACCGACGACAAACAATCCCTCTAATGGTCAATCATATAATCTCAATTTCCTAAGACATACTAGTTCTTTTGATGAATGATTGCACTAGCTGTTCTTTTGCACATTTTAGGAAATTTATGCAATTTTCCTTTTTTTTCAATTGATTTCTTGAAAAATTTTGTTCATAGTTCTTGCATTTTTTTCCTATCAGACAAGGTTGAGAAAAAGAGCACCGAATGTGAGGAAGCCTTTTGTTAAAAGTAGAGAGGTAAGCATTTTATGGCATTAGGCAATTTAGATTTGGAGCTGTGAAGATGAATTGTTGGTTTTCTATAGGTGGGTTCTAAAAGGAAGACAATTCAAATGGAGCCACGCAAGGAAAAATGTGAACTTGCTCTTGAAGGAGTGTTATTCCTGGAACGCCTCAAGCAATTTGAAGTGTTAGTAGATGATGAAGAATTGGAGCTGAGAGAGTTGCAAGCTGGACCAAATCCAACGAGTTGTTCTGATCATTGTTTTGCCAATGGATTGGATGGTTGTTTACTTTGCAAAGGTTTGTTTTGTTCTTTTTTTACTTTTGACTACGTCTACCACCCTTTCACATTTGATTGTAAATATGAATACTCAAGTTCCTTTCTCACTCTAATTTCCCAGATTTACTTCCCAAGTTTCCTCCTGATGTTGTTAAGATGAAGCCACCATTTACAATGCAACCTTGGTATTCTTCCTTGGAGAGTGTCAAGAAACTTTTTAAGGTGTATTAATCTGAATAACTTTTTAGTGCTTTTTCCTTGCATTATTTATGCATCTTGGGTAAATGATACTTGTGATTGTCTCATCTGACACTTATATATTGCCTGAGGTATCTTATCACAACCTTGAGTTATATCTGTGATGCAAAACAACTAAGAGTTTATTAAAGAAATTAAAGACCACAAATTAGTCAATCAAAAGCTTTAATTTGTTGGGATGAAGATTGAGAGTTATGTTGATAAGAAAGAGACCAAGCGTTGAAATTTAGTTTATGCTAGGTTGCTTATTAGATAGAAAATAGTAGTAAGATATGTTATCCTAGTGGAAAATATGTTATACTAGTTATTTAGGACTTAAATTTATAGAATTCTTATTAGAATAGGATTCGATTTTGTTTTAGATATTTTGGTTAGGAATCCTTTTATTACTAGGATAAGGGTTTTAAAAACTTTTTTTTACATATGTTTATTCAGCCTTTCAATAATGAGATCTTGAATTTTTTTTTTTTTAAAACCCGAGCTTCAATTAGAAGGGGTCAAGATGATTTTTAGATCCTAAAGAGTTATTCATAGTTCCCTATCCTTTATTGCTTGTTTACCTCACTAAATTTTGGAATTTTTAACTTGAATTTCCAGGAACCAAAATCCTAAATTTTGGCTATATTAAACCTAAGATTTCCGCCATACGAAACACTAAAATAAACAATCAAATCTTAAAAATTCAGCTATACCTAGATCTAAAATTCTATCATCCCAAGTTGAAACCTAACTTTCTTTTCTCAAAAAGAAAGTTGAAATTTAGACTTGAAATTTTAATTCAGAAACCCATATTTCCTAGTTTGTGTGAGTTTTAGCTACTAGTTAATATTTCTTCTATTTTTCCTACATCAATTTGGTATTGGAGTTTTGATTCACAATGGTGATACATAGCGGAAGGGCATATAGAAGCTCCAGAAATCAACTTTCATGTAACAACTCCTATAGGAAAGTGTGTTCTCCAACTTTTGGTCAGGTTAGACAACCTTGAAATTTGTGCCATAAGATTCAAAAGTCCCACAAGAAATAATCATGGAAACCAACAACCCTTACTTGATGTTAAACATGGACAATGTGCTAATAAGCAAGATGAAGGGATTGATATTAATCAATGGGATGAAGTGCAAGGGAAAATCTGTTTTAAAAATCATATATTGATTTTTGATTCCTCAAATTTAACAGACATTGCCTCAAAGAAAGTGTTTGTTTTGAGTCGTGAAACTGATTCAAGTACTTGATGACATGGAGAGTTTGACAGTGGGAGATGATCATGGGGTTAAAGATGAAGACAAGTAGAAGGAAATGGATTCTATGACAAACTCTAAAGTTGAAACAATTAAATAATAAGTTGAAACACTTAAACAGCAAACTGAAACACTTGAACCATAGGCTGAAACACATGAACAACAAGTCAAAATACAAGAACAATAGGCTGATAAGATAGGACAACTGGTTGAAAAAATAGGACAACAAGCTAAAATAACAGGATAGGAAACTGAAAAGATTAACTCCCAAGTTTTAACAGTTTCAAAGCTTTTGGGTTCAAAACTTGAGATACCATTGATGTTGAGAAAACAAGAAATTAGGTTGATGAAGATTATGTTGTAGCGAGTGATGAAGGACAATTAGATTTGAATGACGACTTGAAATTCACACAACATATGAGTAAAGGAGAAGCTGTGAGTGTACTTGCAAAGTCAACATTTTGTAATGATAGCATGAAACAACAATTTGTTCCACATGCTAAGCTATTCTTCAAAGAGACTGTACGTCTCTATGGATTACGTTTAAACATTATTTCTAATTGTGATGTGAAGTTTGAGTTATTTATGGAGAATTCTATGAAAAATTAGTTTTCGAGTTCTTTCTATCCACAAATCGATGGATAAATAGAGGTAATGAGTAGAAGCTTGGGGGACTTGTTAAGATGCTTGATCGAGGACACTGAATAATTGAGACCTAATTCTTCCTATGGAAGAATTTGTGTACAGCAGTTTTATAAATAGGTCAACTTGTAAGAGTCCTTTTGAGATAGTCTCGAGAATTCAACCAAGGAACATTAGTTAATGTTGAAGCTAACTGTTTTGCACAATGCGAGGGATATCTACGATGAGGTACGAGGAAAGATAACCAGTAACTTGACTTATTAGTAACATTGGTAATCAACATCGTCAATTGTTGAAATTTAACGAAAGGGATATGGCGATGGTGTCCAGAGCTTTTTAAAAGGAAAATACAAAAATCTTTATTCACAGGTGCTGCACCTTATAAGATCCTTAAGAAGATAGGTACTGAGGCTTATGTTTTGAAATTACGAAATGACATGGGAATTTGTCCTATTTTTAAAGTTGTAAACTTAACTATTTATCATGGTCATGGTGATACATAATATCCTTCTATAGCTTTGAGAATTTTAGCCATTTCTCATCTTAAAGAGGAGATAGAGGATGTTCTTGATAAACGGATTGTAGCCATAAGATTTGGTGGATATTTACAGTTTCTTGTCAAATGAAAAGGAAGATCAATTTTTAATAGTGGTCGGGTTTTAGAATTTGAATTTCAAAAGTGATTAGTGTTTGTTGCATTTTACGTTGAGGACAACTTCAGCCAAAGTGGGAACAATTGATGCAAAAGAACTAAGAGTTTATAAAAGAAATAAAAGAGGGTAAATAATCACTCGCAATCTTTAATTTGGTGGGATGAAGAGTGGGAGTTGAGGTGACAATAAAAACAACAAGGGTTAAAATTTAGTTTATGCTTGGTTTCTTAATTAGATTAGTAGTAGTAAGTTAGACATGTTATTTTAGTTGTTTAAAATTTAAACTTATGGAATTCTTATTAAAATAAGACTCAAATTTGTGTTGGCTATTCTAATTAAGAATCCCTTTACTATTAGAACAAGGATTCTAGCAACATTTCTATATATATGTATATTCAACCCTTCAATAATAAGGCCTTGAATTTTTTTCTATAAACTTAAAAGAGTTTTTAATTAAAGGTGTGATGCTTTTTTTAAGAGTAATTATTAGACCCTATGAGTGATCTCTAGTTTCCTACTTTATTACTTGTTTACCTCATTGAATTCCAGAACTTTTAATCTGAATTTCTAGCAACCAAAATACTAAATTCTACTCATATCAAACCTAAAATTCAAGCTATATTAAATCCTAAAATTATAGCCTAAATTTTTATCAATCATACTTCAAAAATCCAGCTATATCCAAATCTGAAATTCTAGAGTCCCAAGTTGAAATGTAAACCTGAAATCTGAATTTCTAGGAGCCTAACAACACTCAACTGCCCATTTCCTAGTTTATCTAAGTTTTAGTTACTAGTTGATATTTCTTCTATTTTTCCTTAGAATCCATCTATTAATCATTGGAACACTCGCTGTTCAATGTACTCACATGATTTATGTTTGGCATATCCATAGAGTTGTAGCCAATTTCAACATTGGAATCTTTTAAATTGTAGTATGGTCCTAAATTTGATTTAGAAGCAAGTTATTTGATTTTTTTTCTTCTCTTTGTACAGATTTTATATCTTTCTGTGGTTAATATGCTGCTAACTAAATGTGATGTTTTGTTCCCAGGCATTCCACTTTCTCTATACATATTGTGTTAATATTGATATATGTCCCTTCACTCTTGATGAGTTTGCTCAAGCATTCCATGAGAAGGTATATTCCTCATATCGGATTGTGTACTTATTTTGTATTTAACTGATATTTTTGCATCTATTTCAGTTAGTTATACTCAAACCTGTCTGTGTTGATTTATGTTTCTTTAAATGTATTTCAGGATTCTTTGTTGCTTGGAAAAATTCATGTGGCCCTTCTTAAATTTCTTATCTGCAATGTGGAAACAGAGACGTGTAGTGAATTCTTGCCTCATTCAAGCATATCTTGCAAATTTCTTGCACTACTCCACTCGGTGAGTACATAAAATGAACGATGCAAAATGACCACTCTTGATAGTAGGGCTAGTAGGGCTTCTCCTGTTGAGGAAGTAGAGATTTTTTCTAGAATCTGAGAAACTTAGTTTTATGTTCATATGCATCCTTTTCTGTTTGGAAAACTGGGAAATAATTGAAATATGCCACCTTATTGATTGAAACCTAAAGCTACTGTGTTTACTTTTTGAAATGTACACCCAGGTGATTTCCTAGTGTTGGTATATGACTGGTACATACTTGATTGGAATCAGATGCTGTGCACACATGAATGCACATATATTTTTTTTGGAAATGAATTACTTAGTGCTCCTTGATTTCCTTCCTTTTTTGTGGATTGTTCATCGTCTGCACCTTTTTCTTTTTGTTGGGTTGAGGTGGAAACGGGTGTTTCTTTTGTTTTCCTTTTCAAGTTTTACCCTAGTTTTCATGCCACCTGAATTTGCAGTTTTATGATTATTAATTTATCCTTTTACAGGTTGAAAATCAAAAATCCATTGTGGAGTTCTGGAAAAATTCTCTCAATCCTCTAACATGGTCAGAGATACTCCGTCAGATATTGGTTGCAGCTGGTTATGGTTCAAAGCAAGGTGCACTTCGTAGGGAAGGCATTAACAAGGTTAATAGCATATCTTTATTTTATTTTCTCCTTTCGGTTCTCTAGATTTATTCAACAAATGATGATCTAAAAGTTGTAACTTGCTAATTCTAAAGAATCCTTGTGGAAAAGATCAGTGGAAGCAATGTAACGTATTTTAATTCATAGGAAATGAGCCTCATGTTGAAGTATGGTCTCCGTCCCAGAACTTTGAAGGGTGAATTGTTTAGACTCCTGTCAGAGCAAGGCAATAGGGGGATGGCAGTTTCTGACCTAGCAAAGTCTTCTCAAGTAAGTTTCTAATGCTGAAGAGAGAATCCAAATGGAGGAGAAATGTTCCTACTTCCTATTATTCTTTTACAACCTAGTGGTGATTTTTATCGATTTACTGATGTATGTTTATTATCTATTTTGAAGATTGCTGAGTTGAATCTTGCCAGCACAACTGACAGACTAGAACTATCTATATGCTCAACTCTTTCAAGTGATATTACTTTATTTGAGAAAATATCACCATCTACTTATCGTCTACGCATCAATGCTTCTATAGCAAGCAGTGGTTATCAGTCAGATATGGACTCTGGAAGTGTCCATGATGACTTTGATGATGATGGAACAAGTAACAGCAGTGATGAGTATGATTCATCTAGTCCAAGAAAATCAAAGCAAAATAATTATCAGAAAAGTAAAAGTAATTCACTAATTGTTTACAATGAGATTGATGAGAGCCATCAAGGAGAGGTGTGGATGTTGGGACTTATGGAAGATGAATATTCCGATTTGAACATTGAAGAAAAGTTGAATGCTTTGGTGGCTTTGATTGACCTTCTCAGTGCTGGATCTAGCATTAGAAGAGAGGTAACACATGTATCCTGAGCTTGAACATCCTGAAGTGTGACAAATCATGTTTCTGAGTTTAGGTTTTGGATGTGTGTTGAAGCTTATCTCTTCTAAGAAACAGATGTTTGAAAGGGGCTATTACATGACTTCTGGTGGTTTGGTTGTATTGTCTGTAGTTGGTTGATGAAATAAAAAGAAAATCAATCACCTATCATGAATATAGTTACACCTTAACTAATTATATGATATCTGGGATTAGTTTTTGCCAACTCTGAAAGTCAGTTCAGCAAATTAAATTTCCCTAACTAGCTTTGGAATTAATTCATTTTAAATCTAATTCATTGAGTGTTATAAGCTATGGATTAAATGTGCTATTTTTTTCCTGTGTTGCATTTTCCATGGATAAGCATAGTGGCATTATGTTCTGTTGTGATTATCCCTATAGCTCGGATTTTGACTGGCCTGTACTTACCATTACACCTAGCGCTTCATTCAATGCAATTTATTCCATTGCCTCCATATTTATATGTATATTTTCAATTTATCCTCCAGATGAAGGTTTTGATAATTGTATATTTGATCCTTTTCCTTTCTCCTCCTCTTGTTATCATTGTCAGGATCCATCAAGAACCACTGAAGAATCTGCCCCTCGCATACATCACTTTGGTTCCGGAGCTAAAATAAAGCGATCATCTTCAAACCAGAATAATTTGCCTAGGCCATCCTGGGATTACATTGGACAGATGAACAATGCAAAAGAAATACAGAGGTCATCTGGGTTCTTCCCAGTTGATTCTTCTGTGTCAATTTTAGATGGAAAGGACCAATTTCCTAGAAAAGAGAAAGATGTAAATGAAAGTGGTTTTGAGGTGTATTTGCACCCAATGCAATCCATCTTTCTAGGGTCTGACCGTAGGTACAATAGGTATTGGCTATTCTTGGGTCCATGTGACACACACGATCCTGGCCATAAGAGAGTGTATTTTGAATCTTCTGAAGATGGGCATTGGGAAGTGATTGATACCGAGGAGGTACCTTCCCAACCCTTTGTGATTTGAATCCCTGTTTAATTTTTAACTTGTTTTGGATTATAGAAACTTATTTTCTGCGATCTTACATTTGCTTTTTCAAACTACAGGCATTGCATTCCTTGTTATCGGTATTGGATGACAGAGGAAAGCGGGAAGCTTTTCTTATTGAATCTCTAGAGAAGCGGGAACTTTTCCTATGCAAAGAGATGTCACGTGTAATTTCAAATGATGCTGAAATCAGGAACCCGACTCTATCAAGCCAGTCTGGATTGGAAATAGTTAGAGAAGATAGTTCTTCTCCAGTGTCTGATGTAGACAACAGCCTAAACCAGAGTTTGATAACAAATAGTTCTTTACCCCAATGTGGTGCAATTGTTCTTGAAGCAGGGAAGAATGGCGATCTAGAAAACAGGAATTGGAGCCATCTTCAAGAGTTTGATGCTTGGATATGGAATTCTTTTTACTGTAATCTAAATGCTGTTAGATATAGCAAAAAGTCTTATTTTGAGTCGCTTACCCGATGTGAAACCTGTCATGATTTGTTCTGGAGAGATGAAAAGCACTGCAGAATTTGCCATATGACATTTGAGCTAGACTTTGATCTTGAAGAGCGATACACTATCCATTCAGCGACTTGTAGGACAAAAGGAGATAGTGGAATGTTCCTGAAGCATAAAATTTTATCATCACAATTGCAGTCACTGAAAGCGGCACTTCATGCAATTGAGGTTTGTTCGGTTCTCTGTTCTCTTGTTTGAATCACACATCTTGTGCTCTTCCGTGAACATTCTTGTGCTTCAATGCAAGTATTTATGCAGGAGATACAGGATTATGTCCTATCATGATAAGCGGTTAGATCGACTAGGAGCCTATTTGACACCTTTGGAATGCCCTTTTGAGGACATCCAGTCATATTAGAAGTTTGACTTCTGGCATATTTCAAAATATGATAATCAAACCTGCTTAGATACCCTTGAGCCAAGTCTAAGAGCCATTTGCCTTAGCAAGACACTGATCTTGTGGGAATCTATTGACCCATCGTTTATATGCTAGCAATTTGCAATATTATAATCTTTTGGTTGGTCAAAAGTAATTGACAGCAAAACAAAAGGAAATAAGGGTCTTCTTTGCTTTACTTTTTATGTATGTTTTGATTCTCTCATATCAAGCTGATGCAGATTTTCTTTTCTAGTAGTGGATGAACATATTACACCGTAAATTTACTATGTGATGTTTATCTCATGATTTCTTCTGTTAAATGCAGTCAGCTATGCCTGAGGATGGCTTGGTGGGTGCTTGGAGAATCTCAGCTCATAGGTTGTGGGTTAAACGGCTTCGCCGCACTTCATCTTTGTCAGAACTTTTACAGGTTTCGTATCCAATGTTAGTTATATATTTCAATCTATTAGTCAGTCTTGTAAGTATTTCTAAGGCTTGTGATATCTTATCAATTTTAATACATATTAGGTTGTTGCTGATTTTGTTGCTGCATTGAATGAGGATTGGTTGTGTAAGTGCATCACAGCTGAAGGTTGTAGCACTTTTATGGAAGAGATCGTCACGTGCTTTCCATCTATGCCTCAAACGTCATCTGCACTAGCTGTCTGGTTGTTGAAATTGGATGAATTGATCTGTCCCTATTTGGAGAAGGTTCAACGCCAAAAGAAACGGACAGGACCAAAGGTACAATTCTGTGATTTAAAATATCTCCTGACTTTGCTTTTCTTGCATATTTAAATAATCCTTGTTTTCCTAAACTAGCTCAGATGTAGCTAGTATTTAAAATTGTAATAGATGCTCACTCTCAGTTGTTTCATGGGCAAAATTGACAGTAGTGTTCAGTGGCTGCTACCTTGTAGTTATGATAAAACAGTGCCTAATACATAATTTTTGCCTTGAAAATACAATTTACTGACTGATTTGAATGTAGGTTTAGAGATCATCTCATATTCAAGAATCAGGAATTTTGTTTAAACACAGTAGACTTCTAGCACGATCAACTTAATGCATGGTTTGCTTATTATGCGTATTGAGTTCTCCACTATTCTTCTCACTGAACTCCCATTGAAACTTGAAGGTGCATATGCTCGATTACAGTTCAGGTAAACATCAGAAGAACTGAAGTTGATCCGGGCGTGCACAGACAGCCTTAATAAGCTACATCCAGTAAAGATAGTGATGTGAATGTCAATTTCACTCATCATTGTTATCTTCATACCGATGATGTCCATGAAACAATTACTGGCTTTATCATTTTTGCAGTAATGAGGGAAATCATTGTGTCACCGTTGTAGGTCAGAATTCAAGAGGGTGAAGGCAGTGGATGGTTGTACAGAAATGCGACTTTGGCCGTTTATATTTTTTCGTGTGTTGCTGTACCGATGCTGTTTAAGCAATTAGATTTGCAGCATTGAACTGAATATAGGTAATTCATATGAATACACCATAAACATGCAGCGGGGTTTAACGTTTTCCAGTGGAAGAATACACCATATCAACTGCCATTGTAAATTTAGCAATCCAGTTTTGGTAAGGTAGAATAAGCAATTATGGCGATGTCAACGAACAAGTTTACATATGTGAAATGAAAGATTATTCGCTGCAGCTGACTGCAGTAACAGAATTGCCTACTGATAAATTGGCAAGCGTGTCATAGACATGTCACCACTCCATGTATGATGCTAACGCTTGACCTGGTTATCCATAGAGTCCACTGCATTCGTGTATGGATGTATCTGCAAGTTTAATGAGAATACTTATCGAGTCTAACGGAAACAATCTCTCTGTTATGTAAGGATAAGGTTATGTAATATTAGACCTTTTTAGATTTTGCTTTATTGCGGAACTTCGGACTAGGTGTGATGATAATGATGACTTATTGGAGATGAGGATGAAGATCATCCTACTCAATCACTCTATCCATAACCTAACATTAATTGTCTAAATTCCCTTATTGATCTACCAAACTTCTTGAAAAAAGTTCTTTCAAAATTTCAAATATCAAAGTATTTCAACAAAAACTTGATTTAAAATAATTTCAATAGCTCTTTAAAAATATTTTAATTTTTAGAACCTTCTCAGATTTTCTCTTGATTATGGTATAGTATGCCTAAATGTAAATGATTATATATTTGATTTTGTCTCACTTTATTCTCTTTAGTTATTATGTAATTGCTTTATGATTGTCGTATATGAATTCACCAAAATTATCATTAGAATAGACAATTCATTCTTTAGTTTTCAAATAAAGTAAAAAGGTAGACACGCATAATTCATCCCCTCTTGTGTGAGATCCTAAGGCCAATAATTAGTATCAAAGCAAGTCTCATTCATTATATATAGACTTCTAGCAAAATTTGAGTTATATTATTATAGAATAACTTTCATCACTTTTTAGCCAAAAGGACCAAGTTATTAATATTGACCCATTAAGTAATTAATGGGCAGAATTTAGAAAATAATAAGGTAGGAATGACAACAATACACATTTTTTTTTAATTTTTCATATTAGATAGAATTGCATTATCTAAAGTTTTAATACTTTCAAATGCTCATGAAAATTTGGAGAACATTTACTCTTACATATGTTAGTGATTTTCATAATGATATTGATGTTAATAATATCAATATTACTCTTGATGAGCTTGATAATCAAGAATAGAGTAAAAAGAAGAAGAATCAAAAGAAAAACATAGCAATAATGATCGTATGGGATGATACAAGTGATTTTAAAACTAAATAATTGAATAATATGATGGATCACATGTGTTTATGACAAATAATAATGAGGTATCATCTAGCTCAAAATCCCTTATTAGAAGTACTTGTTGGATGCCTAGAATAATGAGCTTGAGAACAAAGAAATTATCTTTCAAGTGTAATGACTTCCCAAAAGAATATGCAACATTCTTCTCATTCATGGCATCCCAAAAGAATATGCGACATTCTTCTCACTCATAAAGGCCTCTTTATCATGAAAATAGTATGAAACAAGCTTACAATCATTCTAGGTTCTATTATAAAAATAAAGACATGATATTGTTCTCATTCAATATAGGTCATATTTCTATCAAACAAGCTTATTATTCTCCAATTCATAAGTAAGGACTTTTCACCCCTTTTCATCATATAAGGAGAACTTCTAATCTCTCACATATCCAAAAGACAGAATTATATTACCCATATCACCCACTAAAACCTAAAAATGCCTGTAAGTTATACCCTTGTAGATATTTGTCACATGTCAATAGCAATTTCAACTTCTATCATTTGAAATGTTATTTTTGTAGTGAGAATTAACATACCTATAGAGATAAAAATGATATAATAATAAACTTTTAAGTAGTGATGCGTCGGGTAGGCCTGAAGCTCGATCAGACTCGAGGCACATGACTTGAGCTTGAGTTGACTAGATTATTTTTTAATTTAAAATTTTGAAAACAACATTATTTTCCCTAAAAATTTTAGGCTTGCAGCTAGGCAACTCAAACTAGAGGCCGGCTCAAAGCCTAAAATTTTTTTAAAAAAAGTTTGAGCCCTTTCCAAAGCCTAGCCAAACCAGGACAAACTTGTTGACTTCGAGTTGGACCGGATCAGACTCGAGCTTAATTACCAAGCCTAATGGCTTTAAGGACTTAAATTTATATGGGTATCAAGAAAATATTGAGTTATTTTTCTTGTAAGTCAATATCAAATGGTGTCAAATGAATATCAATAATTGGTATGACCTACCTTGATATCAAGTAATCATCATTATCAACACCTAGTTGAATCCCGCATCAATTCAAGGTCTGAGGAGGTCTGATAGTACGCAGCCTTACCCCCACCTAAGTAGAGAGATTGTTTCTGATAGATTTACATGTAAATGTGACATGAAGATATTATTAAAAAAAAGTCAAATAAACATAAAAGGTTAAAAAATAAATAAAAAAACTTCGAATAAAGTAAAAACAAAAAATTAAAATAACATAATACTAGCTTAAAAAAAGGGTACAAATCTTCAAATAAGAAATAAAAAATATATCTCTAATAATTGATTTCAAAAGAAAATTCACCAAGAGCCCTCATATGAGCCAAATAAGGAAGTTGGTATCAAAATACCAATTATTAAACCAAGTGAGAAAGAAAAAAAAAGGTATGCACTTGCTTTCATAATGCTAAATTTAAGCATATTGACTTGTCATATATTTTTAGGGGTGGGAAGTATTGTTACATTTATCTTTAAGGAGAAATATATATTGATCTTTAAATTGGTACAAGAGCTTTATGAAATTTGCTTATTTATTGAAAAGCTTTTGCACGTACTCTTTGGCCATATGGAGAGGTTTTGAAAAGAGGGAGATGAAAGTTAATTATTTTTCTCTTTTGATGCTTATAAATTTATAAATTATATATCTTCTTTAATTTTGACAGAAGGGGAAGAGAATGTGATATCGAAACTTGATCATTTATGATGAATAAATTAAAGGGGAACATTTATTAAATATTACTTTGATATAAGAGGAGCTTACTAAATATATTTTATTTTTCATAATATCAAAAAATATTTTTTCATTTAAAAAAGGAAGATTGTTGAACCAAATGATGTTCCAACTTATGATTTCAATAATAATAAGACATTCTACTACTTGTTTTTATCCTAGGTGATATTAGGAAGTTAATATGTAGAATATCAAGTTTAATATAAAGATAAAGTGAGCAAAACAGTTAATCGACACAATTGAGCAATCAAAGGATAAAGAAAATGAGCAAAGTGAAGCATATATGCAACTTAGGAGAGTTTCAAAGGAATTCAACTAAAAAATCAAAAACAAAGAGGAATCAAATATATCAAGATATAAGCAAATTATTACAATCCCTTTTGTAACATTATCTTTGTCATTTCAATATCTAGGGACTTAATCATTGCATGTTCTTTTTTACTCAGGGAACATTACATATACTTTATCATAATCAAGATAAAATTTGAGAAGATTTTCAAAAAATCCTTTCGATGAATCAAAATACTTTTGAAAATTTTGGAAATAAGTTTTTAATAATGTTTTTGTAAAAGGAGGGTTGTTTGATCTTTGAAAGAATTAAAAAAATTTTGAAAACTTATTTCAGGATATTTGGTATACCAATATGGGGATTTAGGTGACTAAAGTTAGAGTTTTAGATAGACTAGCCAACCAGCCTGGCAATATACTCAATCAATATCTTTTGATAACATGTACCATGAGTTTACAACCATATTGGTCAACTAATGTGCCAAAATGATAGACTAATGCTAGTGTTATTAGATATTGTAATGATTAATTTTCGTTTTTAACAACGATTTTAAACTTGTTTTAGTATAAATATATCATTTATGTGTTATGAGAGTAATCTTAGATATATTATAGAGTTGATAAGAGCCTTGAGAGGCTAGAGATATATATGTTCATGACATAATATATATTGAGTCTTTAGTCGCTTATGTGAGCAAAAGGGGGAGAGTTTGAGTTATATATTGTGTAATTATTGCAATTGGTGAAATTGCTAGAGATACATATTCTGAGGGTTCCTCTTTACTTTTAACAAGATTTGTAAAGGGTTACTCTTTATTATGAAAAGCAGATGTTGTATGGAAGGTTTCTCTTTATCCATTGAAGTAATAAGATATGCAATTCCAGTTGAACTTTTTTTTGGGTACAAGGGAAAAGAAACTAAAAAAAATACAATGTCCCCTTAATTAACACAATGTTGGGGTGACAAAATGCCATGTTGGTCCCGGGATAGGAGACCACGAACGGAAGGCGGAGGCGACTGGAGAAAAAGAAGGCCTGAACTAGCTCGAGTTGCGAGGGAGGCCAAAGCATCTGTACTCTGGTTGCCTTCGCGATACACGTGTTAAAACTGCACCTCCCAGTGGCGGCGTAATAGCCCACGAATATCTGCCACCAAAAAGTAATAGTCAGTCTCAAAATAGTTAGAGGAGGAGAGAAGATTGATAACCTTAAGGGAATCCATTTCCATAATTATACGGCGATGGCCAAGGGGCCAAGCCAATTAGAGCCCCAATTGGACTCCCCAAAGCTCGGCCTGCAAAGACGAGCCTCTCCTTATCTGGTGGAGAAAACCTCCACACCACTGACCACGACTATCCCGAATGAGTCCCCCGGCATGCGCAAGGTGATGTCCGGCCGTGGTGGCGCCATCAATATTGAGCTTGACCCAGCCCTCTAGCGGTTTTGTCCACCCAATGGGAAGGCCTACAAGTAACTCGGGGGCACCAAAAATGCTACTTTCCAGAGTTCGGGCCCTATGGATCCACTTGCCATACTCTATAACTGCACTGGTACCATCGGAGGGCTAAGTAAAATTTGCGTCGAAAATGCTACGATTTCGCCACTACTATAGGAACCAACAAGCAACCCCAAAAATGAGCGCCCAAGGGAGTTGTTGCAGCAGGGTGTGGTTCGTGAGATTGGAGGTCACCCAGTGTTCGACGCCCTGGCGAAAAAACGCAGGATCGACTAAGGCGGGGGGAAATTGTCGCCAGAAGTCGTGGACTCGGAAACAATCACGCAAAGCATGTAACGTAGTCTCCTCATGGCCACAAAAGTGGCACTAGCTGTCCAAAGTGAGATGCCGAGCAACACGTTGATAATTGGTCAGAAGCTTCTGCTTGAACAGTAACCAAAGGAAGGATTGAATTTGCTGCGGTCCTGCCCATTGCCATATGATTTGCCAAGAGCCGCTGGAGGCAGACGAGAAAGGACCGGTAAGAAGATCGTAGGCAGACGCCGTGGTAAATCACCCGTGGGGAGATGGCCCCTAAATGAGGACATCGTCGGTGAGCCGCATCAGACAAGAGTGATTGGTTGCAATACCCAGGCAAACAGAGGGGGGGGAGGTATTGTTGGAATAGGTGCCACTGCCAATGGCCCTTGGTATCCGTATAGTCCGCCACTTTGGCAAAGAGCGCTGGGTCAGGAACAAAGGAGCTTACCCAATAAATGAGGGGTCCCCACGTAGGCAACCAAAAGTCTAACCAGAAGAAGACATTACACCCGGTACCCACTTTTCACTGCATGCCTTGACGAACCATGGCCCAAGTAGCAGCGATGCCTCGCCAAGTAGCAGATGCCACTGTCCGATCAATAGTAAGAGGAATATGGTCCGGAGGAAGGAGATATTTAGCTTTGAGTAACAGGACCCAAGGGGCGGAGGGGCAGGTAAGCAATTCCCAGCCAAGTTTGGCTAACTAAGCATCATTGGACGCCCGAATTCGTTTCAGTCCCAAGCCCCTGGCGCGTTTGGGCTGACACACTTCCTCCCATTTGACCAGAGACAGTCGCCTGCGCTCAACATCGACTCCCCAAATGAAATTGCGCATGAGGCGCTCCAAATCGTCACAAAGTTTTCGCAGAAGGCGAACAGTTTCCATGGTATAAATGGGAAGGGCAGAGAGGACAGATTGGGCTAAGGTAACTCGCCCGGCTAAGGATAGAGTATTGGCCTTCCAGCCAATAAGTTTCTTTTGAGCAGTATCCAAGATGTGCTGATAGGTGTGTCGAGTGAGACGCCCGTGAAGCAACGGAACACCTAGATATCTGCCAAGGTCGGGTGTACCAGTGAAGTTTAAGATTTGGCTGAGGTGTTGTGCAGTAGGCAGGGAAACATTCTTGGAAAAATAAATCTGAATTTTTTTGAAGTTAGCTTTGAGCCTTAAGGAATGGCAGAAAACGTCCAAAGTGCAGCCAATGAGGCGAGCTTGGAACTCCGTAGCTTCGGCGAAAAGGAACAGGTCATCCGCAAAAAATAGGTGAGAGATGGGAGGCCCAGAAGCGCTCAAAAAGATCGGGTTCTAGAGGCCATGTCCTACTGCATGGGAAATGAGATGTCCAAGTCGTTCCATGCACAGCACAAAAAGATAAGTCGAGAGGGGATCGCCCTGACGGATATCGCGGGAAGGTTTGAAGGGAGGAGTCCTCTGGCCTTGCCAAGCGACTTGCATGGAAACTGTAGAAACACACTTCATGATAACACTAATCAGCGGCGCCAGCAATCCCAGTTCCCGCAGAGTGCAGTGGATGAACTCCCATAGGAGTTGATCATAAGCTTTATCGAGATCAACCTTGATGGCGAAATACCCAGTTCGCTCAGTTTTCCTGCTCATCATATGGATAACCTCTTGGGCGATGATAATATTATCTGTGATATGCCTACCAGGAATATAGCTGCATTGGGTGTCCGCCACAGCCTGAGTCATCAGGGGTTTGAGGCGATTCACCACAATTTTGGAAAGGACCTTGTAGAGCACGGTGCAGAGGCTGATGGGTTGAAAATGAGCCATAGTGATCGAGGAGGGAATTTTCAGGAGCAGAACTAAAACGGTTTGGTTGAGGTCATCATCCCATCGAGCCAGGCTAAAAAGTTCCTTAATGTAAGCCCCAACAGTCGACCCGACTTGCCCCCAATGTTTTTGAAAAAATAAAGCATTAAAGCCATCGATTCCTGGGGCTTTATTGGGGTGGATTTCAAAAACTACATTTTTGACTTCGATGTCATGTAAGGGCAGACTAAGCTCGTGCAGCCCATCATCTGAAATCGGAGGGAAAGCAGCTACCGGAAGGCTGGGAAGGGAAGCTGTGTCAGTAGTATAAAGGTGGGCAAAAAAAGTCTGGGCCAAGAGACCGAGCCAATCAGGATCATCAATGAGGACGCCATTGGTATCAAACAGCCGCTCAACATGCAATTTTTTACGCCGAGCCTTAGTGAGCGTGTGGTAATAATAAATATTGCGATCCCCTTTTGAGATCCATTCACACCTAGCTTGTTGATGCCAAAAAAGATCTTCCTCACACAAAGTCTGGTTTAGCTCCGCGCTAAACCGTTCTTCCAAAGCTAAGAGGGTTCCGAAGTATCAATGGTCATGCTCCTTTGGATACCTTCTAAGCGGGCAAGCAGCCTTCTTTTCCGGTGAAAGATGTTCCCAAAGTCATCGGTATTCCAACGCAGAAGATGTTCGAAAAAGGTGGCAAGCGATTGAGTCATGGTGTTCGCAGGCGGAAGCCAGTGAGTAGCTACCACATCTACGAACCGCGGATGAGTGAGCCATGCATTCTGAAAATGAAAAGACGTAGGTTGTGGAGGCCGAGGGGTTGATCGTTGCAGCTGAATGAGCATTGGACGATGATCAGAGCCCAGGAAGGGTAGATGGTGGTTGACCGTGTGAGGAAACACTTAAAGCCAGTCGGAGGAGCCGAAGACTCTGTCTAATCTAACTAGGAGCGAACCCCAACGCCACATAAATTTCGACCCAATATAGCCCAGGTCATGGAGGCCACAGTCGTGGACCCAATCCCGAAAGGGTTGACTAACGACCCGAGCTGACCTGGCCCCTCCAAATTTATCCGAGTGGTCCAATTTAGCGTTAAAATCACTGCCAACTAGCCAGGGGCAATGAGTATGCTGGCCGACCCAAGCTAGGGCGGGCCAAAGCAAAGACTGTGAGGTCCTCTGAGGACTCACATAAACAGCAGTGAAATCGAATGAACCATGCGCAAACTTGATAGTAGTATGGACGAATTAACGATGCGCGAGCCCCACCAAGACATCAAAGTCGTCGTTCCACAGAAGCCAGATGCCACCCGAGAAGCCTACCGCTTCGACTTGAAAAGAGGAGGCATAACCCAAAGAGTGAACAACATTGGTAGCCCCTGTGCCACTAATTCGTGTTTCAAGCAAAACTAGGAGACCGGGCTTGTACATAATGGCAAGGAATTGGGAGCCCCAGGCCCTTTGACAATTCCAAATAAGAATGGACATAATCATAAAGAGCGGGGAAAGGGCACTAGACAGACCCTCCTACGGGAGCAGTCGAATGGTCCTCCTTCGGGATCGGCATCGCCTAGTCCTCGTCAACTCGTTGTTGGCACCGGTCCACCAGCGCACTCAATTCGGGGTCTCATCGCCAGCGCGATCGCACTCGCCCGCCGACCCAAGCCGCTGACCGGCGCGTCGGTGGCCGAGGCCCTGCTGAAGTACTTCGTGCTGTTC
>JAOSBP010000009.1:6752311-6763048 GCA_027563825.1 Erythroxylum mucronatum
AACATATTCAAGCCTGATAATATCTGTCAGCATGCCATAAAATGTAATATTATCTTCCCCATAATTTCCTAACACTGTAACACCACTATTTTGTGTTATCCTTCGCATATCACGGGCTTCAGTTCGAAATCGCATGCCATTTGTATTACACACAGTATACTTATGGACCAAACTATGAGGTCCACATGCTAATGCATACAAAGACTCAAACATGTGTCTTTCACGGGAGCTACTTAATGTCGTCATCTATAACAAGCAATGAAAATTAGTTAATAATATATAATTATTAGTGACCACCACGTACAAATAATCTTCTCACCCTATGCTTTAACCATGAAGAAAATTGATCTCTATATCTCTTGTCAACATGCAATGGACTTTGTTGCATCAGCTCATCCATGTGCCTCTCTGTAAACGCGTGAGATTTGAACAACATTGTTTCTGGTCGAGCGAAGTTACACGCTAGTGTATATTGATACACACAACATGTATGTTGTCCATGTAAGTCTCTATGTCCATGTAAAATCATGAATTTAGATATTTTTGGAGATACACGATCACTCACACTCTCGTGTATGTTAACCGTGTATATCCCAAAAATCTTAGTTTAACTATAAAAGGACGTGAGCAAAGGGAAAATAGGAGGAACTGAGTTTTAGAGAGTTTTAAGTCATAAAGAACATAGAGAGGCGATAATTCTAATCAGAGGATAAGAAAAACATGAAGAATACGTCAAGATCCAAGAGATAACAACATCCAATCCAGTTTTGCAAGAAGATCCATTAGAAGAAAAAGGGAGATTTAGAATTATGATTTCCTTATTTTCTATTAGTTCTTTTGCATGTTTCTTTGGTTTTGTTTTCTATGAGTAGGAACTAAATTTTTTAAGTGGCTAGGTGTGATGAACCCTAAGTTATGATAAAAATGTGATTTGGTCTTTGATTTAATGCAATTTTATTTATTGATTTATTACGATTCAATTATGCGTTTTATTCATGTTCTAACATATCTGGAATATCAGTTCATGATTTGATTTCATATGATTGAGATTGAGAAACCCTTTTGTACGAACAGGTCTACTATAATTGGAAGGAGTTGTATACAAACCTAGAAATAAGCTGACATAAATCTTCTAGATTGGGGCCAAATATAATAATGAAATTCATAAATTGATAATGCAATCCTAGGGGTTTTAACTAGAAAATTTTCTGTTAATCATCTCATGAATTAGTTGTTAGTAGTCTTAAGAAAGGTATTAATATAAGATATAAATTTCTACGATCTAATAATCAATAATATAATACCATGATAAAGGATTAATATTTAAGGATTCTTAGGAGGATTCATTACCTAGGAATTATTATTTGATATTGAATTTTCTTAATATTCCCCTTGTTTTGCGTTCATTATTTTTTAAATCTTAGTTTATTTGTTTAGTTTAATTTTTAATTAAACCCCCAATCTGAATCAATGGTTAGATAATAAAAAGGGTAATTACTAGTACTTACAATCCTCATGGGATCGATCCATACTTTCTTGTGCTAGTTATAACTACGTCATGCACTTGTAATTTTTAACATTGATAATTTCTTATAAACGTAGAAAGCATCAATCATGTTTTTGGCACCATTGTTGGGGATTAGTAATATTAGGAAAACTTAGCTTTTATTAATCTAGCTATTTTTACTTTATTTGGTTTTATTTTTATTTTTAATTTGTTTTATTTGATTGACTTGTTAATTTTCTTTTTTTTTATATAGATCTTGACTCTTGATTAGTTTATGACCCAAAGTAATCCAGCGAACCTAGTAGATAAAGATATAGAAATCGAGAGAATAACTCGTAGAAATTTTCATAGAATACAACTGAGAGAGTTTGAGCTAGATCGTTAGATAGAGGACTTAGAAGGTCAAGTTGGTATTGAAGAATCAAGAATAATGGCATACCAACTGAGGACAATGTTTGATTATGCTAGACCAGACTTAACTGAAGTGGAGTCCAATGTTGTTAGACTGATTGTAAATGCCAATAATTTTGAGATCAAGTATAGTATCATTTAGATGGCACAATAGTCTATCCAATTTGATGGACTACAAGATGAAGACCCAAACGCACATATCTCAAATTTTTTGGACATTTGTGACACATGTAAGATAAATGGAGTGAATGATGATACGACAGAACTATGATTATTCCTGTTTTCTTTAAGAGAAAAGGCTAAGAAATTGTTGAACTCAATGCCCAGATCATCACTTACTATGTTAGATCAAGTGGCAGAGAAATTCTTATTGAAGTACTTTCCACCAACTAAGGTTACAAAATTAAGGAATGATATCTCCTCCTACTCCCAAGTTAATTCTGAATCATTTTATGATATATATGAGAGGTTTAAAGAGATGTTGAGAAGATGCCCACATTATGGTTTACCACTTTAGATGCAGATCCAAACTTTTTTATAATGGGTTAACTCAAAACATAAGGCAATCAATTGATGTAGTGATTAGGGGTACTCTCAATAACAAGATATCATAAACAACCCATAACCTTATTCACGATATGACAATGAACAATTACCAGTGGTGCTCTTTTAGAGTAAGAATCAATAAGCCAAAGGAAGTGTATGAAGTGGACATAGTAGCACAATTGGCAAACCATGTGGAAGCGTTGAGTAGAAAAATTGATAGATTAACAATGAATCTACCAAGTGAAGTTATGTAGTGTGAGGTATATAGGCTCAAACATTTAGGTCAAAACTATCAAACAGTACAGCCTGAGCATGTGGATTACCTGGGGACTGCTCCTATACCCTAAAACAATGCATACAGCAACACTTAAAATCTGGGATAGAGGAGTCACCTTAACTTTTGTTGGGGAAATTAAAGCCAAGCAAGGAACAACCCTCCACTAGGATTTCAACAATAAGCACCTTAACCTACGAAGCCTACTCTAGAGGAGATGATGTTAAATAGTGATCAAGATTCTGACGCAAAACAACAACGAGCAGAGGCTTCTATATGTGACTTGGAAGTTCATATCAGACAGATCACCAAACTAGTTTCTGAAAGACCACATGGGAATTTTCCTAGTAACATAAAAACAAATCCTAAAGAATAATGGCAATCACCCTGAAGAGTGGAATAAAGGTTCTAAAAGGAGTATGAGAAGAGAAGAAGGAGACTACTGAGAGTCAATCCAAAGCTGAAGGTGAAGGCCAGCTTAGAAAAGTTAAGGAATATAGACCTATCATCTCTTATCTTGAAAAATTGAAGAAAAATTGAATGGATGCACAGTTTGGTAAGCTTTTTGAGATATTTATGCAACTCTAGTGGTTGCGTGTCGTAACGCTAATCAAAATAAACTAGACCTACTACTATAGCAGTGGTGAGTCTAATTCGATCCCACATGGAGTGTTCGGTTAGCTTGTAAAAAGAAATTAATTGGTATTTAGGTTTTAGGAGGTTTTGGTTTTAAAAATAAGAAAATAAAATAAGGCTAAACAATCTAACAAAAGCAATTTAAAGAAACATGTGAAAAATGATAAAAGCGAGGAATTTAGTAACGACTCGGTTCTTTGGTTCAATCTCAGCGTACATCTTAATTAAATATATTTCAATGATTTGTTGTTCTCAAACCTCTCCTAGAAATTATTAATTGTGGATTAATAATTATTCTGAGTTTTCCTTTAGGTAGTGTTTAATCAAGATATGATCGTTAGTTAAGCCTAACCATCGGATAATCTAGGATACAATCTCTAGATTTAATTAGGCAATAGCATTACAAATTAGGAAAACTGATTAATCAAGGCAATAACCACATACAGTGCGTTATTTAACCTAGGTTATGTTATCCCTAATGATTACGACTCATTAGTCGCTACACATGAATTTCAAATATAACAATTACATATTATATTGAAATTCTAGCAATGGGTTTGTAAATAAATGATCCAATGAATGCATTAAAATCATCTTTTCATAATACACAAATCCATATACATTGGATAACATAAACAATTTCTAAAGAGATAAAGAAATAACAAAAATAGTGAAGGAATGCTTAACCGAGCTGTCAAAGTCAATGTCGCCTCTGAACTAGTGTCGAGAAGCTACCCCTCCATAGGTCTCTCACAATTAAGAGCTTTTTCCCTTCTTTTTATGCTCTCCCAAAGCTCCTGAAGAGAAATTTAGGTCAGCCCCCAAAGAATGTCCCAACCGAAGACTTCTAAAAAAATGAAGACTCACACTCTCTACTCTTATTCTTGTTCTTGTTCTTGTTCCAGAAACACCACCAAAACATAACACCTCCTTTGTTCTTTTTTAAAACCTATGCCAAAGCCCTCCTTTTTCCTTACTCTCATACGAGTACGTTTCATCTGATCTTAAATGTTGTTTGCGTTTTGCTGCTCCTTGTTGCTACCTATGTCGTTGTTTCTCTTCTTGGCTGTGCATTTTTGGCCTATGCTTCCAGCTGCTCCTTACTTGCCATCTGTTGTCGTTTGCTCCAATGTTTCTTATCCACCTCCTGGCATTTTTTTTCTTGCTTCCTTGTTCTTTAGCTCCTTCATGTTTTGAGTTGCTGCATGTAACATACACGTTGCTTGGTTTCATCTTACTATGTTGCCTTCCATCATCCAATCATTACTCATTTAAATTCACGTTAAAACATGAATGGAATGCACAGATTTTCTGCTCCTTTGCCATGAGCAACTTTGATCTTTCTTGTTTGTGTTTTCATTTTTCTTGTCTTCTTCTTGTCTTTTATTTCTTTTCTTTTTGCTCCATGAAAACAAGTGAAGATTAATCTTCAAAAAATGGCCAAAATATTATGCTTTTAACTCACTTTAACTTCTTTGCTTTAGAATTGTGCCTAAAATCACATATGAGTCAAAGTGAGTATCTTAAACAATTTTAGAGAAATAATCACAAAATGTTATGGAATAAATTCATAATCAATTAAGTACCTATCATCTAGACTAACTTACCTCTTGTTAAAGCTCTTATGCAGATGTTGAAGCATATGGAACTTTTGAAGGAGCCATTATTGAATAAGGAAAACTTGGAGTAGTTTGAGATTGTTACGCTGCGCAGAATGAGCTTAGAAGTTATGAAAAGTAAACTACTAGAGAAGCCTACAAATTCAGGGAGTTTTACCATCCCTTATGAAATTGGCAGTTTAAAAATAGATAAGGTTTTAGCCAACCTAGGGGCTAGAATTAATATGATGCTTTATTCATTGTTTGAAAAACCAGGAATAGGTGAACTTAAACCAACTAGGATAAGTGTGCAATTAGCAGAAAGATCGATATAATATCCTATGAGAGTTATAAAAGATGTTCATATTAAAGTTGATAAGTTTGTCTTCCCAGTTGATTTTGTGATTCTTGACATAGATGAAGACATAGAAGTGCTTCTAGTCCTTGGTTAACCATTTTTGGCGACTGTTAAGTCAATAAAAGATATTGATGAAGGCAAGTCAAAATTTAGACTGGGGGAAGAAGAGTTAAAGTATCTAATGTCATGAATCCTGCTTTTGAACAAATTGATGTCATTAAAGTTAATGAGTCTTGTAATGATTCATATTCAGATATTTTGCAGGACTTTACCTTTAAAGGTGCATCAAAGCTTATGCAAGTTCAGGGAAATAAACTGAAAGACAAATGCAATAAGCGGTAACAACAAGTAGTTTATTAGAGGTCATGGAACCTATGGTAAAACTACAAAACCTATCTTTATAAGCCACCTTGAGCTTGAAAGGTATGAAGAGCTAACGACGTTAAACAAGCACTACATAGGAGGCAACCCATGAATTAGTTCAGGTTTTATTCTAATTTCTATTTCATTTTAGTTTTATTTTAATGTTATAATAGGTTTTGATTAAGTTTTATTGTGTTTTAGGTTAGGACATTGATCATCCTGATGAAATTGTGCATAATTATTATGTTAGGGTATACGTGTTAAAGGTTCATAACTTTGGGTGCAAAATTTTTAAGTTTATTTAATTATTTTTCATGTTGCACACATTTATAGAGAGATACACGCTCTCTAAACATGCTCATATATACTTACATGGTTAGATACACACCTGTGTAAGCTCGCAAAAAGTTGCAAGTTAGTGGCTTACACGGTTAGCTACATAGTCGTGTAGCAGACTTTGTAAGTCCTCGACAACCCTTAAATTTTCCCTAATGCTTCATTTTTCTCACTTTCTCTTCTTTCTCTCACTCACCCATTGTCACCCGCTCATTCTCTTGTCCAATTTCTTGCATTTTTCTTGCAAATTAGTGACATCCAAGTAAGTATTCTTATTAATTTCACTTGTTTATGCATGAATAATTGGGTGTTTTGCACTTTTTAGGCCTTTTTAATAAAAAAATGCTAGGATTACGATTTTGGAATTTTGTGAAATTTTGCATGATTTTGTGGTTACTTGTGATTTAATAGTTGAATTTCTTCCTTACCCATTTGATTTATTGATTCAATTTGATGAATTGCATGAAATCTAGATGAAATTTCAATTGGGATTGCAAATTTGTGCGATTTTGCTCGCTAATTGTTAAATTGTAATGATTTTGCAGGAAATTAGGATTAATTATTTGCTTTTATGATTAATTGAAGCTATTTCTTGTTTAATTTCAATTTAAATTTAAATTTTTCATAAATTCAATGCTTAAATTTTACTTATTTTGAATAATTTTTATAATAGGATTTCTAATTTCAATTTTAGGGTTAAATTCGTAATTCGATAATTATCTTAGTTTTATTTATTAATTGCAATATTTTTAATTTAAATTTTTCGATTAATTGGATTATTAGTTAATTTTTCACTTTTATTTATTTATTTATTTATTTATATGCGATAGATTATTTCTTTGTGATTTTGCTACATGTTTAATTTTTATTTTTTAGTTTAATTCATGATTAACAAATTTGTGAGCATAAGAAATAAGTGTGGGGAAAAGGATAGCTTCATAATTTACATGCAATTTTCTCACATTTATGTAAAGTTTTAGGCACAATAACAGGACTACGATGCATAAAGGAAGTACCACGAAAGTGGCAATGACGAGAAGGGTCCTCTAGAGACCCAAAGGGAGCTCGCTCAATGCAGCCACCAGAGTGTCCTCAAATCTATTCAATACTGCGATGCATGAGGAGTAATATCGGTGGCTTAAGGACAAGATGTTCGTAATGGGTTGCAACATTGACTGGGAGGCGTTAAGATAGATTGATTTGGTCCAGCATCTTGGGGACCTTATTGATGTTGGAGCCTAGTCTCATTTTTTTGAGATCGTGAAGCCCTTTTATTAGGAGTTAACACTCGAGGTGCTCTCTATATTCTTTGTGGAAAAAGGACGATATAATTATGACGAATCGAACACCATTCAGTTCTGACAATTAAAGGAGATGGTCCGAATGAGCTATTCAAAATTCTCCATCATTATAGGGTTATACGATCAAGAATTTATGGGGACGCAAGCTTACCTAGTTTTACAGATAGACTTTTTGTATAAGGTATTTTATTCGACAATTTTAGTGTACGATCAACGATGACAGTGACTACAACTTGAGTAAATCTAAGCCATTGTCTCTATAACACCCAATGCTCAGATATATCCATAGAGTACTGAGCCATACGTTGGGCATTTGAGGTAACTGTCATAGCATAGTCAACAATCTAGATGTGTTCTTTCTTTGGAGCATAAGTGAGAAGATGCCAATCCACTTGGGGCATGCATTAGCCTAATTTATCTAGTGTTAGAGAGAGGAGGGGAAGGTCAACATGATTTATGTCAGGCTTTATATGACTAAACTTGTTCAGCGGATGGGGATTTTCAATAGATTATAAGCGATGCAACTAGTAGGCACCATGATAGCACTAGACCTAGATGTAATGAAGCACATATGTATGGTGAGCAAACAGTCGGGACCTACAGGTAACATTTACTGACTCATTAAGGTCCCTGACAAGCTAGTAGCGCGGAGCTAGAAAGCAGCCACATATATCGAAGCAGCTGCCACATTCACTGCTATCCCAAACAGGAGGGTTTGCATAAGAGGAGGAAAGTATGGAAGCAGCCAGACTACAGACACCACACCGGGACCAATTAAAGATAACTCAATTGGAGAGACGCGTGGGGTAGCTCATAGGTACCCAACGAACTATCTGAGTACAATAGGCGGAGATTGTGGAGTGGATAAGCTAACTTGAGATCTCTGTTAGATGGATGGAGGATCTACTATTGCAGATGGCAAGCCATCAGGGCCTAACTTTTCAACCTCCATCATTTATAGTAGGTACATCATCATCAACTCCTCCACATTTTGAGGACATACAAATTGAGGACCCTCCATCAATGGATATGCCAGAGTTACCACATGATTGAAGGATGCTACAATGTGAATTTGTATTTTTCTTATTTCTTTCTTTTATTATCTTCTTTTGTCTAAACATTAAATTAATGTTATTTTATATCATCATTATTTCCATATTTCTTTTTTCATTTTTTATTTATATTTTGCAAGGATGATTGTATCTAATATCATATGTATCCCTCATCGAAATCAAAATTAAAATTTTTATTACTTAGTGAAGTACCAAATTTCTTATCCTTTCTTCTTTTTATTTATTTTGCTTATATTATGTACATTGAGGACAATGTACAATTTTAAGTGTGGGGAAGGAGATTATAATTTTATTAAGCTTTTTATAATCTTTTTTATTAAATATTATTAATTGATATCCTGAATTAGTTGAAATGTGTCCAGAAATACTTGAAATCGTTATTGATTATTGACTTGAATTAGTATGTAAAAGGTTGAAAGTTAGAATAAACTTGCTTTATAGGACATATATTTAGTAGTCATTTAGATAGTTAATTTAAATTAAAATTGCATATTATTTATACACATAAGACTTTATAAGCTTTTGAGCCAAAGAGAAAAAGCATCATTATTTAAGCTCTTTTATTTCTTTCATGTGTGTTATCATGCATAGTTGAATAATTCTAGAACTTGCTTTTATTATACATATTGAGACCACATTTCTAAATTAAAAGCATCTAAGTGATAAAGGCACTTATATTTAACATTTGTTTAGCCTATTTTTTTTATAATTACCCTACCATATTTTATCACTTAGGAGTAACCAATTTTGAGTCTTAGTCATTTTCATTGATTATAACCCCATTATTAACCTTTATCTTATCTTTCTTGAATCCTTTCTATCAATTTGAATCCTAAAGGTTTTTTACATTACTTGATTATTTGAAACTTGAAATTTTGAAATGTTCAATATTTCATTAATTCATTGAGATTACAAAAAAGTGTATTAAAGTTTTGGTACTAATGGATTTATAATGTGAACAACCTAGAGTGTGAAATAATAAGTTTCTTATAATTCTTGAAATCTTGTTTTTATATATTCCCTTTAAATTTATCACCCTTTTTTTAATCCCAATCATTGCTTACCTAAGCCCCATTAAATCCTTATATCCAGAACTTTAGATATTTGTTTCTAGTTTACTTATAAGTGGTGAAGATATGATAATATGGAAAGCTTATGGTTAATAGCTTTGCTATGTATTGATTTGAGAGTTCTTATTCTTTTCACCCTAAACAGTTGAGTGCATTAAGTGAAACTTTGGTATTGGTGTAAAGATTTGTGTTTTTTATTTCAAAAAGATTATTGATATGATTATTATTGATGTTGACTTATAAAGGTTAGTTCTAGGATAACTTAAATCTAATTGTATGTTAATTTGATCAATATGATATGATGATTTAGAGTGTGGATGGACAGGTTGAGGTTAATAAGGGATGGATGTTCGTAAGATTGATAATTTAGATTGTGATTTGCTTTAGAACAAGCAAAAGCTTAAGTGTGGGGATGTTTGATAAATGCTTATTTGAGTATAATTGATGTTTGATAAATGCTTATTTAAGTATAATTATACACCCATATTTAATTTTTTTGCTTGTTATTAAATTGTTTTACAGTATTTTTGGTACTTAATTTGCTTCAAGTGCATTTGTATGTGATAATTGACTTCTTGGATCAAAAAGATAAAATTTTGGATGAAATTGTGGGATGTTAAGAAGATTTGAAGCAACTTGGACCTACACAATCGTGTATAATGACTGTGTAAGTCTCTGTAAATGTGTAAGATTTAGAGAATATTGTTTTTAGTCTTGTGAAGTTACACGCCCGTTTATAATATACAATTGTGTATATTGCCCGTGTAAGTCCCTTTGTGCTTACGTAAAATCGTGAATTCAGGTATTTCTATAATACACAGTCACTCACACATTCGTGTATGTTGATTTGTGTATATCCCAGAAATCCTAGTTTTTACTATAAAAGGACGTGAGCAAAGGCAAATAGAGGAGTCGAGTTTTAGAGGGTTTTTAAGTTGTAAAGAACACAGAGAGGCGACAATTCTAATCAAAGGATGAGGAAAAACAAGAAGAATATGTCAAGATCCGAGAAATAGCAACATCCAATCTAGTTTTGAAAAAAAATCCATTAAAAGAAAAAGGGAGATTTAGAATTACTATTTCTTTGTTTTCTATTAGTTCTTCTATCTTTGTTTTTGTTTTCTATGAGTAGGAACTAATTTTGTTTAGAGCCCAGGTTTAATGAACCCTAAATTGTAGTAACAATATGTAGGAAAATCCCGGGACGTACATCACATGTACAGGCAGCGGAAAACAAAAATTTTTGTTCCCGGGACCTTCCCGA
>JAOSBP010000009.1:6799779-6814197 GCA_027563825.1 Erythroxylum mucronatum
CCAGTCAGTGTATGCTCACCACCAAAGTGAGTTAATAGCCAGTGTTAGGTTTCAGATTAAGTTATCAGCCAGCCAGCAGTCCCGGGAGTGGGCCATTAGCCAGGGCTCACTACCTGGACCAGTCGGGCTTCGGGTTCGGGGTCCGACACGTTATGATAAGGTAAATGAAGAAATTTGGTAACACTTCCTTCTAGAAAAATGTTCTTCATTATCTTAAGTTTCCAATGACACTGAAATCATTCGATTTGGTTTAGTAATTCGAAAGTTATACTCCAAACATGTTGGGACTATCCTTATGCTGAAACAATATTCTATACTCAACTTCTATCAAAAAATTGAGATCCTTATAGACTGAAATAAAACTTTATTTCTTCAAAAAACTTGTAGTCCTATGTCTCTAGTTTATATCAAATAAAAAATCACTCAATTTGGAAAACTACAGAAAAAGTTATGCCTAAAATACCAAAATATATTTGTGCAGGAAAAATAGAGTTCGTCGCGGCGAACTTTTCCAGAAACCTAATCCGAAGACATGTTTTTCGGCATTCTTCATCTATTTACTTCCCATTTTTCCCATATAACCCATATTAACCCTAAACCACCTCTTCTACTTCATTTCCAAGCTCATTTCAACCTAATATCATTAAACAAATACATCAAAATCTATCTTTGATCATTAACCCTAAAAGATTAAAACATTACTCACCATTCATGAACAACTTCCTACCCACATTCCACATTGTCTTTCACTTCTAACTATCACTAATTATACTTCATCTAACAATGAAGAAGAGGTAAAGCTTATCCTTAATTGTTTTAGCTTCAAGTTTTCAAGATCTCCAAAACCCTAGCTTGATTTTCTCCTCTTCTTCTTTTCTCCGCACACCCACGTTACTTCTCCTCTTCCTAACAAGCCAACAATTTTCTTCTTCTAATTAATACTCTTAATGATTGTAATAAGGCCCTTTTGCCCTTCCACTTATGCCTTAAAACTTTTAGACTTAAGTGATCTACCAAGATTGCCCCTCATGCATTCTTACTTCTTCAATTTAACTGACACCACACTATACTTTAACTTAATTTTAATTTCTCAATTTAGTACTTCTAAATTCCCCTTATGCTAGAAAGATCATGAACTCCATTATAAGAAAATAAAATAAAGCAAAATAAATAAACAAATAAATAAATAAAATTTTGGGGTCCAATATTGACAACTTCTAGCAATTTCATTGTGGAATAATTATCCCATAATCAAATGTTTGCATTCCTCTTAGACCTTTTGCTTGGGATTTTTTACTCCTTTGAAGCATCTGCTAGTCCTTTCCCTCTATATCTTATAGATACATATGCCAAAACTTAACGAGGATCATAGTCCAGTCACCCTTTGAGATTACTTTATCCTCGTGTAATCAGTTTATGATAACTTCATAGTTTACGTTAGTTCTATTGCGGTGGCAAAAGTCTTGAATAAAATTCCAAATTTTTGTTAAAGAAATTGTACTTAAAGAATAAATGAGCCGGGTTTTTAGAGCTATTTTGCATGAATAAGATGTAATTGATAAATTCAAGAAATCTTAATATGTCCATTGTAGCCACTCTCTATTTAACAATTAACTAAAGTAGGAAGGATACCTGAGGACATAGATTTATGTCCCAAACTACCTTATGTCATTTCTTAATCTCTGTTGCACTTCTGAACATCTTCTTACATGATATTTGGTGAACTATCCTGAAGGACATCTAAGCTTTAGGTATACCTACCTTTCCTACCCAATTTGGGACTATGTCTAAGAATAATATGCTTAATCTCATCAAGGACATTGCACCATTGGTCATATTCAATCTATACTTTTTACTTTAGAATTTGCAAGGGACATGTTTCTCATATTTTGAAACAATTGTGACTAATAAATAGGGCCAAATTCTAATATTTGTAGAAAAAAGATGCTATTTAACTATTCCCTATCAAACACTTGATGTTCCCTATAAGATTTTCGTTAACTTTTAAGAGCTGAGATAAACCTAAGGAGAAAAGGGGTCTGATTTCTACTTCAGTCACACTTTTGCTCTTTAACAAGTGGGAGTTAATCCACTTCACTCGTAGGGAGTCCTTGTTCTCCATTAAGCCTGGCAGCAACTTATTGCTTAAATTGATAGGAGTAATTCCCAAGCCTCTTTTAGCCAAAAGTTTACATACTTCACTGCACTTCTCCTTGGTCATTCCTCTCATATTTCCTTTGCCACCTTATAGAAATTTCTCATTAGAGTTTAAGACAAGTCCTTGTTAACAAAGGAGATATTAGAGATCCAATACATAGGTATAGGCCTGAGAATCGATTTTATTAGCAATGATCTCCTAGTTTAGGACAAGTCATTATTATACAAGTTCTTTAGCTTTTTTCTTAAACTTCTCTTAAAGGGATAACCATTTCATGAATTGAAGTTTCTTGGTTGAAAAAGGAAGTCCAAGATGAGTGAAAATAGGTGAAGTGGAGTTCTTAATTTGTAAAACCAGTTAGATTTGAAAGTCTATCATAAGAACTTATTGATAATTCTTCTGCTGGTTTAGGTGGTACTATACTCTATCTATCTATAATTGAGTCCAGGGACGGATGCACAATGGGGGCAAGTAGGGGCACTTGCTTCCACTGCCCCCAATTTTTTCAGAAATATATATATATAAATATTATTATTTTAAATTTTTTATTCAATAAAATAAAATTTCCCCCCACTTAAAAAAAAATATCCCTATTAAAATTTTGCCCCCATTAAAAATAAAATTTTGCTTCCATTGAAAAAAATTTCTAGATCCGCCCCTAATTGAGTCAGTAGAAGATGATTTGATTCATTCTTTTATAAGTACCCCATTAATTGCTTACTTATATTCCATAATAACATACTAACGGACTAAATGAGATTTATTACTTTTATGTAATATTGGTATTATTTTAATACACGCATAGACAATATAGGAAAAAGAAAAAGAAAGGATTTTTAATATACTCTTTTTTTTTCCGGAGTAACCACTCGTTACTCTTTTGATGGATACTGAATAAATCTTCAAATTGACACAATGATCTGCAAATCAGGCCAATCGAGTATTCTGTATTAAATAAGTCATATACAACAAGCTCGATCGAGAGAATGTAAGTAAGGAGAATCGAACACAGAACTTTTTGACCCAATAATTCTGCACTCAACTAACTAGACCACCTAAGAAGCTTTTAATACACGTATATACGCAAAGTACACATGTATTTTGTATGGTTAAAATAGATTTACAAAAAAAAAATTCCCCTTTCTCATTCGCTCCTTTGCATTTCTACATAAACCAAATAAATACTCTATTCTACCCATCTCCGTTAGCCGATCTGATCTATTCCCATTAAATTCTGTTCACAGCCTCTATAGATCTGTTTCAGGTAAATCTTCAATTTCCCAGTTTGTGATTCAAAAAGTTTGGGTGCTTCTGTTCTTGTTTGGATGGAGTTGGAATTTGATTTCTGGGCTCTTCGATCTGATACTTGTGCAAGTGAGGCAGTTTCTTAGTGGCTTTTTTTTTGTTAAGACTTGAAACCCACTTCTCTATTCAATTTAAGCAAGAGCTTAACGTAATCTGTTTGTGCATACTACCGGTTTTTTTTTTTAAAATCTGGGTGTTGCATATGTCTGTATATTTCCTGTGTTTATTAATCGTGTTTTTGTTTTTGTCTTTTCTAATTAGATATTTATGCTTCTTCCTTTTGGATCTGTTGCTTTAGAATTGATTAGAAGATTCTCTGCTTCTAGTTTTTCACTTTGTAATGTTTTCGGTTGATTGGAAGCAGCCATTTCAGCGTGTTTCACTTTGTAATGTTTTCGCTTAATTCTTAATTCTTAATTAAATATGTGTACTAACTTTTGGAATTCCTTTAAACAGTACCTGCATTCTAAGCTTTGTCATTCTGCAATCGATTTTCATTTGGCAGACTAACCTTTGTCATTTTAAGTTCCTCTGTTTTTACGTTATCGTATATATGTGTTTATATCGTATAACCATCATAGCTGAGCTCTGTTTATGTTACTTTACCATATGAGCAATGTCAAGTATGATGATTGATAAGTGGCTCTGTTAAGTTAATGACTACCGTGTTTTGCTATTTGGTTTTTTCTATTTTTGTGAAACAGGAGGAGTGCAAAATGGAGATGCCCGCAAGCTGCCTTAATGCCTAATTTTCATCTCCCAATGCGTAGTTTTGAAGTTAAAAATAGGTAAGGTCCAACATTTATTTGTTCCTTTTCTGGACGGTGCGTTAAGTTGACACTGCAATTCGCATCTCTAATACGAAGTAAAATGGGTGTTGTATGTGTTATGCCCATTTCAACATAGTACGCCAAGATGTAAATGATCTCATTATCTTTGTGGTACTTAAGAAATGAGATTCTGTTTTGTGCAGGACATCATCAGAGGATATAAAATGTCTTTATAACAGTCATCAAAACCCCATATTTACCTGATGGTAAATTTGATCTTGAAGCTTATGATGATTTGATGAATATGCAAATTGTTAATGGTGCTGAGGGTGTGATTGTTGGTGGTACAACTGGTGAAGGGTAATTAATGTCTTGGGATGAGCACATAATGCTCATATGTCATACTGTTAATTGTTTTGGCAATTCAATTAAGGTGATAGGAAATTAATAATAATAAGGATTTTAATAATAAGGATTTTAATCATAATAAGGATTTTAATAATAAAAATAAGAATAAAATTAATTGATAAAATTAATAATAAAAAGAATAACAATAAGTACAAAATTAATAATAATAATACTTAAGAAGAATAATAAAGTTAATAAATAATAACAATAATAATAACAATAGTAATAATAAAGATAAGGATATTTTGGTTTTTTTTGTTAGTTATTCCTTTCCTATTCTAAGTTAATATTTTCAAACCAAACAATAGAATAGAAATTTTTTATCTATTTCATTTCTTGAACTAAACAAAGTAATACCTATTTTATTTTATTCTTCATCTTTTTTATTTTAAAGAATAACTATTTTATTCCTTTTCTATTCTATTAATTAATTGAACCAAACAGCTGTTAGTGTTAAATTAGGGTTTAATCAATTTTCTGCATGCTGGAAAAGTTGGTTTCTTGGAGATGAATGTGCGATTGAGACTGATAATTGTTGGTTTCTTAGTGAGACTCGCTAAAATTAAAGCGTGGTTCTGGAGAGGTGCGCAAGTCAAATATCACGCAGCCTTACGTGAGATACAGATGCTTTTTCCGAAAATTTCCAAAGAAGTTTACTTTGACAAGTAGGAAGCATGGTCCGATGAAACAAAGCCCCCAAAGGAACCAAGATTCAGAACAAATAAACAAACCCAATAATTCAAAATCGTTACAAATCAGATCTTTGAAGATAGAAAGCAACAGTACCGCCAGAATTCTTCGACGGTGTCGAAAGTGTAGACCTTCCCAAGAGAAGTGCCCCAGGCGGTGCCTTCTTTGTGTTTGGATTGGTTGTCGAACCAGGAGGTCCACTTCCTCTCTGTGCAATTCCTACTTTTTGGTATGCAATTACTCCCATCCTTGTTACACTGCTTTGCGTGCCTTGATCCATTCCAACCTCTTTTCACTGTCGCTCTTCTCTTCCACCCGCTATTTTTCCTTTTATGTTCTCAATATTGTTGTTTTGTGGAAGAATCAGTCCGCTTTGTTTTGTCATTGAGGCATGATTTCTTCCCAAATTTAAAAAGAAACTGATGCCTGCATGCTTTCTTCAGCATATAGACATAGCATCATTTATTATTTCTACTTTGACCTCCACTGCATCGTCACCTGAATTTACTGTTGAGAAAGATTTTCACACTCGGAGAAATAAGACCCAATTCATTCTGGAAAGTGAATTAGTACAATAATTTTTGTGAGAATTATCCAAATAGAATGACGGTTAAGCAATTGCCATTCTCATCTCACATTGTTGCGCTGAGCTGATATTGAAATAAATAAGTGAAAGCGTTTGTTGATTCTCAAATTCGTTCATCTATTTGCTTTTCTTCTCCTCTCGGCTAAATGGTGGGATAACTTCATTGCCTTTTTTTTTATAAAAAAAACTCTGCACCCTTGGTAACGGTTAAGACTATGAGATCAACTCTACCAAGTAAACTGAAAGGGTGCATACCTATTCTTGCGTGAGCCCATTAAATTTGCAAAATATTGTGAGCAAAAGATATTGTGCTTATTAATATTCAATCCTCATGCTCTTTTATTAACTATTTTGATATTAGCTTTGCCTCTATATCAACAACGGATTCTGAATGCAGGTATAGAGCTCCAATAAAATTCTTTAGAGGCTTCTAAAAGCTAGTCGATCAACTAGTAACAAACGAGAATGCATCCTTCCATATGTCTCAGCATCTTGCATTATTGAATCAAATGCCCTTAGATTCACGTGACATCCTAGTTTCGTGTGCATTTGTGTAATTTAATCTCTGTTGCTTGTCAGCTTTGAGGTGTGTTTTATTAGAGAACAATGGCATCGGCTGTTCTACAAATTGTGGAAAACATTTTGGAGCAGGTGAAATTGGTGTTGGATGCTCCCTCTGCTCGAGCTGTTGTCTTTGGAGTTCATATTGGAGGTATTTTTTCACATTTATTTCTTGAATTTATAAGTAAGTTTGTGGTATCATTATAACTATTGATCATTTAAGGGACTCAAGATTTCAGTGGGCTTCCTGTTGCAGGACATCTTTTTGTTGAGGGTCTTCTTTTTGTTGTGATCCTTTTCCTACTCTCCCAGAAAAGTTACAAGCCCCCAAAGCGACCATTAACGGAGAAGGTTTGTGCTGCTGTTAGCACCTTTGATTCATCAATGTTTGCTTTTCTACTATTGGTTGTTTAGATTTTTGTTTCTTATTGTGAAATTGTGAGCCTTTCAGTTTCTAAATATATGTACAGGAGCTAATTTTCCTTATGCTTATCATACTTCATGGTTGAGCTAGTTGCATACCCAGCCTATAGCTTGTTAAATTATTTATGCAGTTTTCCAACTAGTTCTGATATATATAGCATGGAATGTTCTATCGCTGTATTATTTTTACATCTGTAGGAAATAGATGAGCTCTGTGATGAATGGGTCCCAGAACCCCTTATTCCTCGTATTAAAGAAGATATGCTGTATGAAACACCAGTATTGGAATGGTAAGCAAATTTATACCCCTACGGGAAACAATTTTGTTTGACTTCTTTTTTTTGTAAGAATTGCATTTTTGTTTCTCTTATGTTGTAGATAAAAATAAGACACCTTTAGTTCAATATTCAAATTCTCGTCTCTGTCTTACCCCTTTAGATTTATGGCACTGTTTTTCTCCTTTCGATTCAACTGCTTCCATGGTTTTACTGGTGAAGTTGTTGAAGTTGGATTGCATGGGTTAATTGGCGAATGTCTTAGTAACATCCTTCTTTATGATTTTTCTTATGCAGCGCCGCAGGGCCACATACAATCGTCAATGGCAAAGATGTTTTGAACTTTGCTTCAGCTAATTATCTCGGCTTAGTAGGACATGAAAAAATACTTGTGAGCAAATTTATTATTGGATGGTACTTTTTCTTTCACTATAATTTGTTGCTCAAGAGCACTTAAAATGAACATAATTTAATATCAGGGGTCGTGCACATCTGCATTGGAAAAATATGGTGTTGGTTCCTGTGGTCCTCGTGGTTTCTATGGAACAATTGGTTAGAGATTCAATTTGAAGGCCCTGAAAATTATCGAATTGAATATTATTGCTTTCTCCATTTTAAATGCTCCTGTTTGGCAATCTTCTTTTCCTTAGATGTGCACCTCGATTGTGAGGCCAGAATAGCCAAGTTTTTGGGGACTCCTGATTCAATTCTATATTCTTATGGACTATCGACAATGTTCAGTGCAATTCCATGTTTTTGCAAAAAAGGAGATATCATTGTTGCGTAAGTATACTTTAAAAAATTGCTTATTAGGTTTTACTTATTGGGGTGTTCTCAGAAATACATTAAGCAGTTTCATTTGCTAGCAAGGTGATTATTTAAACCACCATTCCACTACTGAACTTATAGAAATTTTCCAGGACCTTAGACAAAGGTTTCCAGGAACTACATATATCATAACTGTGTAGAAACTTAAACAAAGGTTTGCTAGAATATTATGAATAATTGTCTTAGTTGACCAGATTAAGTTGATGTTCTCCTAATATTCTTGATCTTCTGGAATTATGGATTTTTATTCTCTTATATATTAGAACGTAAAGGGTAGACGTACTTTTAATCTGGCCATTTTTGTCTTGATTGACACAGTTTTCCAAGTACCATTTCTGTTTTGGTTTTGGAACTTTTTATTTTCATACAATTTAGATTTTGTTTGCAATTTGGATATGTTCTTTCATTTTCCCAGGGACGAGGGAGTGCATTGGGGCATACAGAATGGGCTAAATCTCTCTAGAAGCACTATTGTGTACTTTAAGCACAATGACATGGAATCATTGCAAAATGCTCTGGAAAAAGTCACTGTAGACAATAAGCGGGCTAAAAAACTGAGGCGTTACATTGTTGTTGAAGCTGTTTACCAGGTATAATTTTGCTGGTCGTGCACTGTAGGTTGTTTCTTTTCACCTGATTCTTCTCAGCTTATCATTTGTCTCAAGCATTTATTGTTTGACTATAAATTCAGAATAAGCAGATATCCCCCTTTCCACCCTGTTGTGGGGTCTAAATGTAACTAATATAGTGTTCAAATAGGCATTTAAAGGATGCCAGGCTATAGGACCTATATTTGGTATCATTTGAAGCCTTCTATTCAAGTTGTTACTACAAAGTTTTTTTTTTTTTTTGCAGTCCTTCATCAGCATCAAAGGAACGCTGATAAAAAAAAAAGTTTCTTAGTTTTCCCTAAGCAATATGCTGTTTCATGTATTAATTAGAGGAAAATTTCAAAGTAACTGAACTGTTAGTGGCTAGTGTATTTTCTGAGTAAATTTTGTTGTTACAGTAGCAACGATATTAGTCGTAGAGCTTTTGCAAAGGACTGGTTCGTGTGGAAGTATGTAAAAGCCAATTAACACTGCTTCACTTGGAAATACCAAATTATCTGATAAGTTTTGCGTCCAGTGATATTTTCTCTGGTTGGAAGAGAAATTGCCATTATGCTTGTGTTTAAACATCGTCTTATCCAAGTAGTTTAGTTAGGGATAGCTGGATGGTCTGAAAGAACATTGTAAATTAGCTGCCATTTTGTTTAGTACATGACACATAAAATATTAAGTGATTTCAGGTATAATATCTGGTTTATGTTCTCATGTCTCTTGAAGTAGACAAAAAAGGTTGGATTGTTTGGGCGTAGAACCAAGAAGCATTTACTTTTGATGCTAAGATGGTGATAATGCAGATCCCTTGTCGAAAGTATATGTAATTTGCCAACCCTCACTATGTGAATAACATAAAGATGTAGCAAGATTTGCTTTTTCTTTTCTTTTTCTTTTTTGCTGGCTAGGAAGATGATTACACATTTCCTGTTCTGTAGACACAAGTTGACTTGCAGAATCTATTAAATTGAACACAAATGTGTTTACTAATTGCAACTCCTTTGTCAAGTTGCAGGGCTTTTCTTTCTTTTTTGTTCTTCTGTAATTGTTTTTAGGATAATTATTGCCTGAATGTTGGAATTAATTGCTGCCTGAATTTTGGGATTAATTGTTGCCTGAATTTTGGGATTAATTGTTGCCTGAATGTTGCTATGTACTGATTAAAGATGATATTGCCAATTTCGTTTATCCCCAATCCTGCATTAAAAAGTAAACTTCTATTGAATTTTACTCTTTCATCATTGAATTCTATAGAACTCTGGTCAAGTAGCTTTACTGGATAAGATTATCAGATTGAAGGAAAGATACCGTTTCCGTCTTTTGTTGGATGAAAGCAATTCACTTGGTGTGCTTGGAAGTTCTGGAAGAGGAATTACTGAGTACTATGGAGTTCCGGTATGGTTTTATACACCTTTTTCCTTTTGTTATGGGCTCAAATTCTGAATTCATGATAATGTAACTTGGCAGATAGAGAAGATAGATATTATAACTGCAGCGATGGGGCATTCCTTGGCTACAGAAGGAGGATTCTGCACTGGAAGTGCTAGGGTCATAGATCATCAAGTATGGATTCATCCGTACCTATTGAAAAAACATATCTTAATTGCTGAGAATCTTGATTGCTCTTTTAGGAGCATGTGATGTGGTCATTGCTTATGTAAGGTCCTCTTATTTTTGTTTTTGCTGACAACTAGTTTTTGCTCATCTTTTGAAGCGTTTGAGCAGCTCCGGATATGTTTTTTCAGCTTCTCTGCCCCCATATCTTGCTAGCGCAGCAATTACTGCTATTGACGTTCTGGAGAACAACCCTACTCTTATAACAAAATTGAAAGATAATATCACCATCATGTGGAAAGGTATGCTTTAATTTATCACCACTTGTGCATAACTGGTATCTCATAGCATGTCACTACTTTAGTGCTCACATATAAGGACTATATGTTTATGATGACATTCTTATATTCAATGATGAGATGCTTGTTTGGAACCAATGTGTGAATAAGGATCATCCAAGTTGTAAACTTAACCTCGACTGGAGCTATGGGTTGGAATAAGTATTTAACAGAGTGTGATACAAATATGTATTTTCAAGTAGATTGATTAGCTTGCAAAGAGATCATTCTTATGGTTTAGGAATCCGGCTAGGTCTTTTCTTTGTTTCATTTCTGGCACTGAACAACTTGCAAGTAAAAAGGGCTTACAAAAAACCAAAACACAGACTCAATGACAAATTATCTTCTCATTACATTAAAGAAGCTTGACCGAGCAATCTGCATATATAGATGCCAATGCACACGCACTAAAACAAAAATGAGTGGAACGCAGCTAAGGGTAAAGGTGTACACAATGTGAATCAGCTTCACGTTTTATGTACCTTTTGGTTCTGCTCCCTGCCATTTGTTTCTCTCCAGGATACCAATTTGTTGCTACAATCTATTTTGTTTGTAAAAGTTCTTCATTATGTTTTGAATGTTTAGTTACAATAAAATTATGGCCCTTTGAAAACATTATATTTTAGTGGACGATTTCCACCTTTTTTCCGATATTCCTTCATGGCCTACTGGTATAATTTGTTTGTTGATGTATCCCTGTTAGGACTTTAACCATCTTTCTGTTCTATATATCGGTTTTTGGAGAATTTTGCCCAGTCCCTTACATGGTAAGCTTTTCCTAACAATTGCAGGATTGACTGACATACACGGCCTCTCTATAGTGAGCAATGCAGAGTCACCTATTGTTTTCCTTAAACTGGAGAAGTCCACTGGATCGACAAAAAATGACTTGCAACTCCTTGAACAAATTGCTGAACGTGTAAGTGATTAGGATGCTAGGCAAGCTGGTGTAGGATCTGACAATATGCTAAGACAAGATGTATATTGATGAAGCTAACCATTGCATTAGTTATTTGACCGTTAAAGTTGCATTACAGGATCACATTCTTCATTTTCTTTATGAGCGCAAATGATTTTGCAGGCATTGAAGGAAGACTCTGTATTTGTAGTGACCTCTAAAAGGTCAACACTTGATAGATGCCCGTTGCCCATAGGAATCAGATTGTTTATATCTGCTGCTCATTCAGAAGCCGACCTGCTCAAGGCATGTGAATCCTTGAAAAGAATCTCAGCGTCACTGCTGGTAAACCAGAACTGATATCTGCTACTTGTCACAGGCAGACCTACTTAAGGCAAGTGAATCCTTGAAAATAATTTCAGCGTTGATGCAGGCAGAACATGGTTGACTTATATAGGCATCAGACTGATCTCTGACTTGCTCACTTGCTCTTTCAGTGCTCATACTGTATCGGAAGTTCGAAGAAGCATTTATCTGATGGAATGGTTTCAGGTTTCAATCGAGAAACACTTCTTGAATATAAGGCCTTCTGATCCTCATGAATACATGGAAATTTGTCTGCAACCTTTCAACATGTTAAAGTAGTTGTCTGCATTTCGAAGTTACATTTATAGATTGTATGCAATGGTTGAATCTTTATTGTGGTGGATGGTTAGAAGGTGAAATCTTATAGGTTCTATGAATGATTACAAGTAGCACCACTTTGTTAAAACATTTGGTCCAATTTTGTTTCTTGGTAATAATGTGCAAGAATTGTGTAATATTATGTTCTCAGAAAACGTTAAATTTTGAATTATTGGAAATTTTTGAGAACTTAATGGATAAAATATTTGGTGCTTAGATGGATAATAGATGGATAATGTTGTAGTTTAACTTGGCCTTCTAAACTACTGCAAACTGTTAATCTAGACAAGGGAGCCTGTTAACTAGGGGTGTTCTTAATCCATTTTAAAGTGTTATTTGTACAGCAAAAAAAAAATTGCACATTTCAGAAAAAAAAAGTGTTTGGTTTTCAATCATTTCTATGAGTTTTATATATTCATTTTTAATACGAGTTTTTGAGAACTATTTTCAAGGTTTTTTTTATATTATCTGGTCAAGAAATTGTATATTAAAATGTTCTTTTAAGAATATAGTTTGTTTGAGTTTTTTTTATATAAAAGAATTATATTTTACTTAATTTAGAGTAATTTTAAAACTTAGCAATCAAAATATTACTTTTAATTTTAATTTGAAAAAACTCACTATAACAAATTTGGGTTAAAATAATTATAAAAATAATTTCTTAAATTGGAGAAGTTTAAGAGAGAATATATAATATAAGAAATTCATTTTAATTTGATTGAGGTGATTTTTGAAGATGTGAATTAAAAAAAAAAACAAAATTGCAGTGTTTGATTAGGTTATATTTCACAGAATACATCCCTATTTCCAAAGGTTAAATAATTTACCGAGAGTTGATGTACAAGGGTAACCTGGTATTGAAGTCAGAACACAACCAATCAATCTTTTTTTAGTTTGATTTAATGACTTAGAAATTGATTTTTAGTTATTATTTTATGATCTAAAAGATTATCAATACACGCAGAGGCAAACTTGAGGAAATTAGGAAGTCCTTCAAACATAACATGTGATGTGATTCGTAATACATCTTACACAGTTTTTCTTGCCCTTTTTTAATCACCGGACGTTTAATTTATGATTTTTCACCAACTTGAATGAATGGAGTTCAGTTATTTCGGTCCTTCTATGTGATTGATACGACTCTCGAATTTCGATTCCCACTTTATACAAAAATATTAATTGTGTCAGAATGTAATTCGTCAACTGATAAAAGTTTGACGCCTAGATTAATCCACTAGAAAGTTCAGTTGTGGTTAATAAACTAAAAACCAGAAACCAATCAACGGATTTGACCAGAATCTGGTACCGAAGAACTAACATTTCCGAAAAACCGGGAGCTAAGTTGTCCTTTTATAGGATTATCGGGCCCGCTCGACTTGCCCAACACTCAACCAACTCCGTCCCTAGCTAATTCTCCACGCGCTCTGATCTCGTCTTTCGTTGACTTTCTTTTGATGATGACTCACAAAGATGCCACAATTTTTGCTATGGAAATTATTTAAAAAGAACAGGACCATCTAATCTAACCAACGTCAAATCCGCCGTCCGTTGTATGACGTCGAAGAAATGCGAGATGCTTTATACACTTTTCCAAAATAATGTAAACTTATAAAGAATATTAATATCCGTAAGAATAAATATGTAAATTATGATAAAAAAGAGTAAATGTATTAATTATAATAAAAAAACCAAATATGTTCATTGTAATATAAAGAAAGAATTTATTTCCTTAATCTTTACAACTTTCTTTTTATGCTTAAGAATTTATTTCCTTAATCTTTACAATTTTCTTTTTATGCTTCAGTCCATCTTTTCATAAGATGTTCATGTAATTGTTAGACGATGAAGGTGAGAACTACCATCTTTTTTTAAAAGAAGAAAAAGGCATCTGCCTAGGGTCACTCTCGTAAGAGGTCCACTCTCAAAGTAGCATTCTATTCCATTGTTGAAGGTCATAAAATCATAATTAATAAATCAGGTTCATGGTTCAGGTTCAGGTTCAAGTTCAGGTTCAGGTTTCTAACTTGTAGTTCTAGGTTAGCCGAATCTATAGCAGTTAACCGAACCAAACCTGATTTATAGGTTTAGGTTTAAACCTGAACCTGAAACATTCAAAAAACGTATCATATATTTATATATAATTTAAGAGGATATTAATAATAATAAATTCACTAGTATTTATTATATTAATTCTTGAGTAAAAAAAAGAAGAAAAGAAAAAAAAAACTACTTTAATTCTATGTTTTTAAACGTTAATTTTAAACATTGCTATTATAAGTAACAACTAATGCATAACACTCAATACTTTTACTTCAAATAGTAATTAATATGTGTCAAA
>JAOSBP010000009.1:6825637-6836135 GCA_027563825.1 Erythroxylum mucronatum
CTCCAAGTTACAAGATTACCTCCTAAGAAGGTACAATATCCAGAAGTAGATCGCCTATCAACCGAAGATCCTGCATACTGCCAAACTAGTCTTAGACATTACCCTCATCCAGATTCATAGCTACTCTTGCTGCATTTGTATTTTTATCTGATACATCAGGAATATAACAAAAGGTCTGAATCAAATGGCCAATTATGACAGACAGCGGCAAAGAAAAGGTGTCGAAAGCACATGATGGAAACTGATGAGTTTGTGTCCAGCAATTCTGAAGGTTTCTTAATGGACTCCATCACCATTTCCACAGCCTATTTAAAAATGAAGAATCTTTGTCTAAACATTGGCAAGGAAATTCAGGCAGACATCAAGATCCACAACCAACACATACTGCCAAGGTATATATAAAGGGTACCGGTCTATGAGAAATTTGCAATTATAGTGCATGCAGGCTGTTATGATTTGTCACCTGCCACTAAAATTTACAGCTATAATTTCTTCAAAATGTTCTGTTCTTTGTTTAGTCAATTGTCTGCTTGGTTAGTTCTGGGTAGATGTTAATGCACTGATGCTAGCATGTCCTGCTTTGATAACATAATTCCACTATTCATGTTTGTCCTCCTTGCAGCTCTATAGATTTGTCAAACATTGCAGCAGCTGTTTATAGCACTGAGCTTTGTAATAGGCTTAGATCATTCTTATCTACCTGGACTCCTTCCAGCCCAAAGCCACATGTAACTGAACTTCTAATAGCAATTGCTGATTTTGAGCGGGATCTTGATTTATGGAACATCAGGTTTGTGTTGGAAAAGTTAACAAAAATTCATCTGATTTTATCTAGAAAAAGGGTTATAGGTGCACAGTCATAAGGAAGTGAGTCAGTGATTTTCATCGTACAGAAAATATGTGAAAAAGCAACTAATAGTCACATGCCATCTTCCAATCTTTTCAGTCCAATGCAGGGTTGCGTGGATTCCAGGGGCCTATTCCACGGTTACATAACGGTGTGGGTACAGGATATGCAGCTTAACTTGCTTGAGTGGTGCAAAGCAGAAAAGGTAATATATACATGGACATGATATGCAAGCGTTGAAATCTTAGGCTGCTGTCCATCAAATTTTCACGGAGAAGATCTTATTAGACTAAAATCCCAAGTAGAGATCATCTTTTGGTGAAGCCACAAGCGTTAATGGCTATTGATACAACAAACATTGATTTTCTTATTGTTCTACTACTAGTAGTTTCATTTACAGCCAAACTTGAATGTAATTAACTATTGCAGGTAGCATGGGCTGGAGTAACAACAAACCATTCCACGTCTCCATTTGCTGAAGAAATGTACGAAAAAATTAGGGAATCTCTTATTGAGTACGAGGTGGTGATCAACCGCTGGCCTCAATATTCGTTGATTCTGGAAAATGTAAGGAACCAGAAGTGCTCCCTCTGGCACATGTACTCATACTTGTACATGAATGTAAAAAGCTAGTATTCTAAATCACTGTGTTATGACATTGTGGAAGGCTGTTGCTGATGTCGAAAGGGCACTAATCAAAGCACTGGAGAAACAATACAATGACATACTCACTCCTTTGAAAGACAGCATTCCCAAGAGGCTTAATATGCATGTTCAGAAACTCACAAGAAGACAATCAGTGGCAATATATTCCGTACCTCATCAAGTGAGTTTTGTATTGCATACCATCATCTTACGATTTTTCAAATGCATGCATGTATTTCTGATCATGCTCTATATTTTTCTTTTATTCTGCCAGCTGGGAATTTTCCTCAACACCATAAAGAGAATTCTTGACGTCTTACACTGTAGAGTTGAAGATATCTTAAAGTCTTGGGCCTCCTATCTTCTGCCTGTTGTGGGGGGTGACAAGAAATCACCTTTTGGAGAACATATGAATGGAATCACAGTCCTGTTGCGAACAAAATACAAAAACTACTTGCAGGCAATTGTGGAGAAACTTGTTAGCAATGTAAGCAGATATATGTGTAAATTGACATTTTATAAAGGACAAGATGTGTCTGATGGTATCATCTTACTGTTTCAGATGCAAGCAAATCGAAACACGCGGTTGAAGAGAATATTGGAGGAAATAAGGGAAGAAGATGGAGAAGCTGATGTACGTGAAAGAATGCGGTTGCTGAGTTCCCAGCTAGTTGAGTCTATATCTAACCTTCAGGAGGTCTTCACCACTCGAATATTTGTTGCAACCTGTCGTGGATTCTGGGATAAGATGGGACAGGTAGAAGACATTACTACTGAAGAAGAAGTTCCCATTTATGTTATGAAATTCTAATTTCATACATTCTTTTATTTATAGATTGTTTTGAAGTTCCTAGAAGACAGGAAGGAGAACAGAGTGTGGTATAATGGCTCTTGTTATGCTCTTGGGGTAAGTCGAGTATACACACACACACACACACACATATATATATATATATTGTTACAAAAAAAAAATCTCAGCAACTCAAAACTGCTTACTGCTTCGTTTATTGTTTTCACTTTCAGATACTGGATGACACATTTGCTTCCCAGATGCAGCGACTTCTTGGAAATTCAATGCAAGAGAAAGACTTAGAGCCTCCTCGTTCAGTAATTGAAGCTCGATCTATTCTCTGCAGAGATGCAGCTAACCCAACAGACGCTATTAATTACTTCTACGTCTAGAGAGAGTGAGGGTGTATAGTTTCTGTATATGTTGCAGTTGAATTATGTAAATTATTAAATTTTATAATAAAAGGAAAAAGGCTTATGCAATTGCAGATTCTCAATGTGACAATCTGTTGTTAAATCAGCAACAAACATCACCTACATTCCAGTTTGCTTTGTTTTGACGGGCTAGTTGTTCTAGTATTTCAACTGAAATCTTTCCAAATTTGAGAGGTGCAGCCGGACAAGAAATGGGATAGAACTTAAGGAATCAATAAGATTGACTTGATACCATTGTAAAGGAAAAAGTCAGAAAGTACTTATAGCAATATAACCACTAATTACATTGCAGAAGGTGTCAAGACACAAGACAACAAAACACCACAGCTATAACTAATCAATCCTTGCTACTAGCTGAGACATACCGGTGAAGCCAACTTCCACCCCTATGAATTTCCTTTCCCTTGTTGGATCTGCTGAAGAAGAGCGGCTGCAAGCTGCAATGTTGCTTGCAAGCGCTTTTGTGGGTCTACGTCTGCTTCTTCTTGTGTACCAGTCGTTTGCATCTGTTGATTGCCTTGACCACTTTGATGCTCTCTTTGTACTGGGGATGGCACCACTGGCAGCACATTTGAAGTTTGTTGCTGCTGCTGTATTTGTTGCATTTCACCAAACTGGGATGGTAGAATGCCAGAGCTTGATTGATTATGCTGTGCAATTATATATTGGTTTTCAGACTGATATGCCGTATTTTTCTGCGTAAAATCCTCCCCTGCTGATGCATTTGGATTGTTCCCTGATTGCCTTTGCTGCCCAAGAAGAGACGATGCTAATTGTGCAAGTTGTTGTGGTTGGAGGCTGCTGATAGGCATGGACAAAGAAACAGACGATTTAGTTTCTTGACCAGAGAATTGGTTGTTCCGAGGCTCTGTTTTACTTAACATTCTACCCACATGATCACTAGCATTGTTCTCTTGCAATACCCTTGGCATTGTAGCTGAGTGGCGCTTATGAGTGAGTGGATCATCAGCAACGGACTGTTGGGATGGTATGTTTTTGTCACCTAAAAGGGGCTCGTGAGCATGATGTGGAGACCAGTCGGGACCCAACTTGTGCTTATGGAGTGGATACTCATGTCTTTGTTCATATGAATCATATCGATCTCCAACAAAATTAGATGAAGCAGATGAAGCTATTAGAGCTTCATTAACCAGATAAGGTGGATCACCTCCTGATTTTCCCAAATCAGGGGAAGGTCTGACTGAAGGAAGATTTCCTGAAGATGAAGATAGCTTTGAATATTGCAAATCCCCACGGAAGGACACTAGGTTTGCATTCCTATTCTCATTTATATGGTGGGGCCGAACATTTGAACCAGGATGCTCTGATCTCAAAATAACACCTGAGATGCTCAGTTTCCCAGGTACTTTCAAAACTTTTTCTGAGAAATCAGATGGTGGTACTAGAAACAACGTGGTTATATCATCAAGCTTAGCAACTGCAGCACGCTGCTTTTCCTCCAGATAATGCATAAATTCGTTATAGTATCCAATATCAGCATCACTAGCTGGGACAAAGAATACAACCCAAGCTGAAGCAGCTTGATAGTAATGCTTTGCAAGCATGTCTAAGCCAGTCCTTGCTGTGCAATCCAGAAATTCTGGCCTGCAGCAAAGTATCAGGTGTTAAGCAGTGACTGCCAAAAGAAACAACAATGAAGGGGTGAAACAAAAAGTCATGAAACGGAATTGTAAGTAAATGTAGGAGTGCGTTTTATCTAACCATAAAAAACTGTTTGGTAAATGCTTCCAGAACACTTACAAGAAATTTAACCTCATTTTTTCCCCTTTGGTGCTTAAATTTAACTGATTTGCACTATTAAAAAACTGTATCATGTTAATATGTTCAACTATCAAAGTTCGTAAATATCGAGTAAAACCTGGAAAGAATTAATCAAATAGGATATTCACAAAATGAATTAAGCACCAAGAGGCACAATGATCAGCGAACGAACAGCAATATAATTCACAAAATGAATTAAGCACCAAGAGGCACAATGATCAGCCAACGAACAGCAATATAACTTAAGAAACATCTATTTTGATAGTTTTATCCATTGGTTGGGCTTCAAAGGGTCAGGGTTAAGCTAAATATCGTTAATAACAACAAGCAATATTTGATTTGTGCGGAGGGATAGCAGAAGAAAACCAGCATGATCTAAACTGCCGATGAAACCATAGTTTTTACGACCTTAACATACTACATTTGTTACGGTACTGCTCAGGCAAATGAATCCTCCTATTTCATAGAGTGCAAATTGATAAGAACAAAGCTTTTGGGGAATAATAACATGGGAGGAAATTTTTGAAAAAAAAAAAGAGGAAAAAAGAGAAAATATAGGAATTAAAAAAACATGGAATATGGGAGGAATGGGGCAGTTTGCCACTACATAAAATCATTAATCAGAAGCATATAACCAGCTGATACCAAAACCAACTGATGCATCATTGCAAAAAAAATGCAAGCCAATTTTAGCACTTACAGCATTATATCCAGGACTTTTCCCACAGGAAAGGCACGGGCATGACAGACAGGAGTTCCTCCCTTTGCAATGGTTCCTTCCCATTTCCACAAGTTCAAAGAGGGCTGTTCTGGCTCAGGAGTGAGCCTTTTCCTGCCAATAGGATTTGACGGCAATGAAACAGCACTTACTTGAAAGTTGTCAAGGGAAGCTTTCCAGCGGTCAGTCCTTTCTCTGTGAGGGAGAGATAAATTAATTGGATGTTCGGATACTGGATTATAACCAAAAGATCTGGTCTCATAGCTCTTATCAAAGGCCTCAGGTTGTGGAAAGTCAGAGAATGCCCTAGGAAAAACTTGCTTATCATGCTCTACGTTGGACAAAGCATACTCAGGTAGCTCTTTATCAGGAGGAAAGGAGCCAGTCTTCAGTCTTTTGGCCTCATGAAAGGGATGGGAATCTTCCGGTAAGTCCCATGGCTCCTCCAAAAAATGATCTTTCTTTGGAAATTTCTGAGACAATTCATGGAAATGAGCACTACTATTTCTTGGAGGGCTACCATGGCGTTCGTACACATCTGGTGGTGGTCCTAGTTCTTCTTCAAACCTCCAGTCATCAAATGTATCACCCCCAGCAGGGTACATGGCATCCTTCCTGTTAAAACCATATATGTCAGATTCTCCAGCATCTAAGTTCATCAAATGATACCTGAGGCCTGGTTCTGCATTTGAGTCTCCAAAACTCCTATCCCGTTGAAAGGTCTCAGAACCTCCAGGTCGACCATTTGGTTTAGGATATGGAGAGCATGTCGTCCTTCCACTACTGGATGATCCAGCTTCATTCTTTGCAAAACAAATATGCACGCGAGGGTTACCAAACAATTTACCCTGAAGAGTTTCTTTTGCTCGGCAAGCGACCAATACACTTCTAAATCGAACAAAAGCATAACTACGACCTGGAAATACAGTAATCTTCTCAATCTCACCAAATGGTGAAAAAGCTTTTCGTAATATCATTTCATCAACTTTCAGTAAAGCAGGAAAGCCTATCCATAAGACTTCACTAGGTTCTGTACTTCTTTCACTCATCTTGGATTTGTCTGGGTAAAAGGAATCAGGACTAGCATCATGCATTCTAAAGTCTCTCTGAGAGAAGGGAGATCCTCTCAATGTTGATCTTTGCTCATCTCCCCGTTGCACATAATCTTCACCACGTGATGGTGTTGACTTATCCTGAGAGAAGAATGTCATCAAGATGACTGACAACCAAACATTGCTTTAAAAAGCCAAATGTATTCTGGTTTTCTGTTTGAAAACAACTTAGAATTTAAAGACAACAATGCTTCAATGCACATGAAGTGGTCATTGAGCTAGGCATCATTCCATGCAAAACTGGGGAGTTTGCACCTTGAATAATGGGCATAAAGCACTTAAGATTTAGAACTGTCAATAAAACTGTTACTATTTCCACAAACTCTAAAGTTGAACTTTCTCAAATGTAAGGAATCTTCTCAATCTGCATCATGTAAATTACATAATTGGTAGCTCATGTTCCAATATCTTAAAGTGCTCCAATCCCAACTGCATAACAATCCAGTCAAATGAATTATCCTATATATATGCTTTAAAACCACATAGGTATTATTCTTTCAAAACAGGATGAAGCATCATAACCAAAAAATACCAGAGTTTGACTTCTTACAAACAAAACATTAACGATGTAATTTTATATTTTGCATAAATTAACAAGAAATATTTGATTAGTAAGTGAATCCCATTTTTCATAGAAATTTGGATTGAGTTCTCACCATATTTGCACCCTCTTGTCTCCAAAATTTGATAACCGGATAATCAAATTCCATACATTTTTAAGTTTTAAAAACTATATCACAAATCAAGTAATCACTCAAGTTATCTGACAACTAAAAAATGTTCATGAAAGGGTATAAGTTCACAAAGAGTATACATCTGCTTTCTTTTCCTTTTCTCTTCTTCTTTTAGCAGTTTACCAGAAATTAATTATTTTTCATTTAACCAACTAGCTAAATTTCCAAGCTGCAAAAAGAAAATACTGTTGGTTTTAGCAAGTACTAGTTCAATCTTTCTGTTGTAATCTGAAAGATAATAGTGAAAGTTATAAATGAAATTAACCATGGATAGAACATTGATTTAAGCACTCATAAATAACCGAAATTCACTCCCACCATGATTATCATCCAGCTGGGAAATTACCAGAATCATGAAACAGGGACCTCTACAAGATTCTGAACAAGTGAAATAATCAGCTTTAGCAGAGACCATTTGTCATATATGTTGAAGTTGCCATTGGATTTTGTAAGCATGATTAATATTTAATTCGTTTTTGTGCATTTGAATGTTGCAAATAACCATTAAGAAATAAACGAAGAGGATATAACAGCTGCATAATATCTGGGTCTGAGACTTTTTGTCTGAATGAGTTACTTCACTGTGTATATCAAGGTTGCTAAACTGCTCAAACGCTTTTCATGCCATCTTATCTTATAGATTTAGATGAGTGATGAGAAACATAATGATTTTGTCAATCAAGCTTCTGTAAGGTACATTACAAAGGAAAGTGAGTGATCTGGAAAGAAACATTGTATCTTCATGAATCATTTCTGGAAAATATTTACAATTCATGAGATTCCTTATCACTCCACAATCCTACTGCAATAAATGTTTAACCAATTTGCACTGTCTTCTTGCAATTATCAAGTCTTAAGTTTTTCTCTGTTCAAACGTTTTTCATGCCACCTTATCTTATAGATTTAGATGAGTGATGAGAAACATAATGATATTGTCAATCAAGCTTCTGTAAGGTACATTACAAAGGAAAGTGAGTGATCTGGAAAGAAACATTGTATGTTCATGAATCATTTCTGGAAAATATCTACAATTCATGAGATTCCTTATCACTCCACAATCCTACTGCAATAAATGTTTACTTTCAAGGTCTTCCTCTAGGTCATTTAGGTTGAGTTGAATTAGGGGTAGATGTTGGTCAAAACATTATGCTCATGATACCAGTCCCTGCAAGGTGAGATCCTTTCTCTTTTGTATTTGTTGTTTGCTTGGCCTTAAGACTTGCTGATGATAAATTGCCATATTATTCTGCTCATCATAGGATAGTTTTTCTGGAAAAATATGCCATGTTGTTTGCGAATCCTGGTGATATTCTTGCTCAAAAGTTTACTTCCAGTGAGAAATAATAAAGAAAAAGCTAGATTTAGATAATGCAGTCACCATCTTTAACAATGGAAAAATCCAGTAGAAGTTAACCATTGAATTCAATTTTGCCAATGGTTTTGGATGCTGCAGACTCAAATTGTTTAGAAGCAATCATAAATTTAGTGTATATATATATATATCTTACCACTTGGTTAACACTTGAACTTAGTGAATAATGAACAACCTTTTGCTATTATCTGGGTAAACAAATTTTAACATGCAGGTTACAAGAAAGATGGATAATTTAAGGAAGCCTCACATCCACCACTTGTAGTTATTCAGTGAATATTGTAAACAAATTTTAGCATGCAGACTAGAAGATGGATAATATGGGCAGGAAAAGGAAACCCTGTACTTGAGCCACATGGTTCTCCTATTCTCTTAAATCTGTAAAGTGGGCTGTAATCTTTTGAAATTTGAGTGGCTGAAAGGCACTTCAGATAACATGATTACATAGCTGTTAGTCATTAAACCTAATGCATTCAAATTCTCAAGTACCTGGATAAGTTAGAAGGCCTCAGTTTATATGGTTTTTATTGCTTTCTTGGATACCTCATTGTTTTAGGTTCTCAAACCACATAATACGTTTAGGTCCAGGATAAGGGCCTCGCATGAAGGAACTTCAAAGTTTTAGATGCAATTCAAAACTCAAAAAGGAAATTTGGAACCTGCAGATGAACTACTAGTCTTTTCCATTACAAGAGTGACAGAGAGCTATGAACACGACGTATTATGCTTTTGAAATTAGTATTGATACAAAACTTAAACCAGCTGGAAACACAGTAAAGATTCATTATGCAGCTCGTAGTACTGTGCGAGAACCTTGTTTATGGTATGTTGATTTATGGGCGCATAAAACATTAGGGATTTGGCCTGATGGCAAGACCTAAGAGTACATCCCAGTCTACTAGTCTGGTTCAAGTCCAAGTACGTGTGTTATAAACGTATGGACTAACATTTGTCTGGGTATAATGCTTTTAGAGATCCAAAATATAGTCCTGCAACTGAATTGCTAATAAAATTGATGCTGAGCTCTTCTTTCTAGTCATGGAGCATGTACTACTTACTATATGTATTCAACATCCGTCTGTGAATCATTTTTTTAATTATTTCTTTCTAATTAATTTTACCAAACGTGTAGTAGGGCTGTTTTTCCTTCTTGAAGCAATTAAGCCAAATCTCTTTACTTTTTATATCTTTCGTGGACTAGTATGATAGAATAGCTCAGCTTCTTCCTTTGCCGTTGTATAAAGAAGCTGCAATTATTGCTCCAAAGCAATCAACTGAATTGAATTCAAGAAAGAATATACATGTACACACAAATCCCATATAAATAACAGACAAAAGAGAGGCATCACTAACCGCCTTTGCAAACTCAATCCTAAGCGGGTTGCCGGCGAGAGGAAAACCTTGGAGAGCCTTCATGGCGTCAATAGCATCCTCATGGTTCATAAAGTTTATAAAAGCATAGCTCCGTCCGGCCTGAAAAGCAACGCTATCAAGCTCTCCGAAACGGATAAACTGATCGGTGAGATCGTTCTCCGATATGCTATGAGACAAATTGCCAATCCACAGATGTCTCGACGGCGGATTATTTCCTCGCTTCGAGGTAACTCCGCCTTCTTCGAAGCGAGACGACGGAAGATCTCTTCGAGATCGGTCTCTGCCTCCTCCTCCTCCTCCTCCTAATCCAGCTCCTGCTCTCATAGACTGCGATTGCAAAGGCTTTTTAGATCCTGAAATCGTTAATTAAGCTTGAAAGGAATGGAGATCGAAAAAGGACTAACCATGGTGGAATACGGTGAGAATAAGACAGCCCGCGACGGAGGATTAGAAGATTGGGAATGAATGGAAGTTGGTAAGTGAGAAACCGATAGATATATCTAAAGTTTTATCAGACATTTACTCGCCACCAATGTTCTGAATACCGTACCGGACTTGGTACCAGATTGGGCTCTGGAACGGAACTGTACCGATACCGGTCGGTACCGGGTATCGTTTTGGGATATTTTTTAAATTTATAAAATAGTCCCTAAACTTTTTAAAAATTGCAAAATAGTCCATATTGATATA
>JAOSBP010000009.1:6859816-6869845 GCA_027563825.1 Erythroxylum mucronatum
CTAATGTATTCCCAAATAGTTCAGTTTATTTAGGTTTTCATTCTTAATTTTATTTTTAATAAAACAAATTAACAAAGACTTCTCCTTTAACACAAAATCCCTCAAAGCATTTCGCTTAGATGGGCAGTCTAGTCCCCTCACGTTCCAAACAATAAGAATCATTTCAGAATACCTTTACCTTTGGAGCTTTTTACGTTGCTTTTATAGATCTCCTTGTTGCATCTTCTCAAAAATTTCCTCCATTTTTCCTTCTTGTAATTGCTCTTCCTCTATTTGTATAGAAATTAGAGTTGAAGTGGTGAAGAAATTGTAATGACACTTTTAATTATTTTGATTGGTATTGAAATCTTCTATTTCTTAGGGAGGGTATTATCCTTATCCACTTGAGATTGAGGGCTTTCTTCAACAAGTAAAAGGTTGTCAGTAATTTTTGGATTAACTTCCTCCTGGCCCATTATCCCAAAGTTATCCCCTTTTTATAAAACTCTTCCTATAGGTTTCCATTGCTCTCCTTGAGCTCCACATGGAGGTCTCCATTGATGAACAACATACACTTTATCTTCCTTATAGACACTTTTTCTTACTTAAGTGTGTTTTTAGCTGCCAGTCTCATTATTGGTATACTTTACTTTAGTTTATTCGAAATGTCCATGTTGATACATATCCTTGCAAAAGCAATACATTTTCTTATATAAACATTTTCATTAATCCATAAGGGCTTGCCCAAGTAGCTTACTAGCATGTTTAGGCCCTTAGGAGTTCTTAAGCTTCTTAGCTTTCAGGCTACTAAGATAAGCTTTACAATTCCTCTTCTAGTGTCCATCAATTCCACAATGAAAACACATGCCCTTATCATTGTTGTTCTTTTTAACACCACCTTTTACCTTTAGTAATTTAGCAAAATCCTTTTATTTCTTGTTCTTATTCTTTTTAGAGCCATTCTTAGAAGAATCTATAATAAAAACATAAATGTATTTCCTCTTAAGGTGTCCCTCTACAATCTTGATCATATTTAGTAGTCAGGAAATGGCACATACTTTTGTTCATATGGAAGTTCATATAAAACCATGAAAAGATCTAACTAAGAGATTATAACAACATATCAATGCTTAAATTATGGTCCATGACAAATCCTAATTGGCTTAATTTTTCAATATAGTCAATCATCTTCAGTAGGTGTAGCTCTACCAAAGATCTTTCTACTTTCTTGCAATGAAATAATGCTTTATAAAACTAATATCTCTTTGCCCTACTTTATACACCAAACAACTTATTAAGATGTAAAATTATAGCAGGAGCATCCATGTTCTTATGTTTCCTCTGAAGCTCGGGAGACATAATGGCCAACATCACACGTGTAGCTTATTTAATATCATTAATATAACATTGATATCTCTCCTAAAATTCATTAGTTACATCTGAAACTAGACTCTAATGGAGCAATATTATAAAAATCATATAGTTTCTTTTCTTTCTAAGGAATAATTATCAAGTTACGAAACCAATATGAGAAATTGGGTATAGTAAACTTGTCAACATCTATCATGCTCCTTAAGGATTGACTAGTACTCATTTTTTTCTAACAACTAAAAGATGTATGATAAATGGTGATTTAGACATATTTAATGCATTTTTCTTTCTTATTTAAGTTTATTTTATTGATTTTCATAGTTAAGTTGTTTATATTTTATTTATACAGTCTAATTCACTCATTTTGAGCATAAAGGAACAAATTCAGAAAAGTTTGGAATAATTTGGAGCTATTTTGATTGATTTATTGAGTGCATGATAGTATACATGGCCGTGTTTGTGAGTTTTGAGGTATGTTGAGTGTATCCCATAAGAAACACCTATGTTAAGTAGTAAGAAGGTCATATTGATGGTACACATATGTGTCTATGCATATTTTATCTTTGAAAAGTGTTGCACGTTTATTTAAAGAAAAGAGCCATTAACACGCCTATGTTGATGCCTATGTATCTTTTAGAATCTAAATTTCAAAATTTAAAAGATAATATTGAGTGGCAGAAGAAAGAAGAGGCTGAGAAAACATAGTGAGAAACTTTAAAATGATATAAACCATGAAAAACAACCAAGGAAGCCCCTTTAGAGCAAATTTTCATAAATCTAGAACGAAGTTTTTGGAGATTTGAAGAATTTCAATTATGTCATTCTTAATTCTTAATTTTTAGTTTTTATATTTTGTTTCTATATTATGATGTAAATTCCTTTTAGTATTTGGATTAGATGAACCACAAGATGGAACTCGTAGTGACTTCATTTTAATTTAATTTTTTCTTTAGTTTTATTAAGAATTAATTATGTGTTCTTATTTATTCTTGGATTACTGTATGTTGATTCATATACGATTGCATGTAATCGAGATTGGAAAATTTAAAGTATAAATAGATATAACATAATTAAAAGGATTTGTATGCAAACCTAGAGATAGGTCACCATATATCTTTCATATTAGGGTTAAATCTAATATTGACGTTCGCCAATTAATGTGATTCTAAGGGTTTTATAAAAAAGAGATTTCAGTTGATCAACCTAAAATTAGATGTTAATAGTCTTGAGGACAATATTAGTATAATTGAGGAATTTCCATGGTTTAATAAACTTTTAGTTAAATTGATTAGTGAAATCATAATTGCATAAGAAGTCCTAAGAGGAATTCAAATTCTAGGTACCATTTATTTATTGGTTAATTTTTCATTCTCTTTCTGTTTAAGCTTATTTGAATATATTGATATTTATTTTCTCTTATTTTAAATCTCATTTATCAATATCACCTCAATTATCAGTTAGATAATAAGAAAAGAGTTATTACTAGTACTCACAATCTTTGTAGGATCAACACTTGGTATTTAAAGTCCTATACTATAGAACGGTAGGTGCATTTAGCTTAGATAACCTATAGGGTAAAGGAATTAAGTTACATATAATCATTATATGAGTCCACCAAGTTTTTGACACCATTTTCATGGACTAGGATATTAGGAAACCTTAGCTTTTATTAATCTAACCATTATTTCTTTTGCATTTATTTTTTCTTTTTATTTATTTATTCTTAGAGCTCTCTGTTTTGATATTGTGATATGGCTTGCTCACAAGAGTTGGACATTTGTTATTATAGCCATAAAATAAAATGAAAAGATGGAGAGGGCAATGATTTTAGGGGAATTATGGTATGCCATCTATCATGGTAATTTTGGAAGCTTAACCGACATATATGACATGTTATGACATTTATAGGGGTAACTACCCTAATCATGAATATCCGACATTGGACTATATATAGGGACATCCAATTGTATGGAGAACTAGTCTTAAGACACTCCATATGACAATACTTATAATCCAAAGTGCAACACTTATTACGACCTTGTATGGAACGATTACACTTCATTTGGATTTTTACAACAACTACAATAAAAGGAGTACCAATGTATTGAGGAAGTTCATATAAAATTTGTGGCTTCAACTGAGGTTTACCTCCATAAAAACAAAGTGTAAGGTGTTTTATCCATATATACCAAACCAAATTTGAGGAATCATGTGAATGCGATAATGTTATGAAGTGGAGAGGAGCTATATAATACGAGTCAAACACACTAAAAGATAAAACCTAACTTTGCATAACTAAATTTGTAGTAGTGGTGAGAAAGGATCGTATCCGTAGAGAATGTGTGTTTAGCTTTTGTAATAAATAAACGAATGTTTACAGGGGGGTTATTGAATTCAATTAACAAAAATAAAGAAAAACTAAACTATTGAAGACAAATAAAATCAAATGCACAAAATTAATGAAATTAATCAATGGGTTTCAAATCTAGTTTGTAGTTCAATCTTAACCTTCAAACGAATGTGTAAAATCAATCTTCATATTATTATCGTACCTTTTTTGAAACTATTATCTATAGATTAATAATAAGCTCAATTAATCCTATTTTTTTCCCTAGGTTGTATCTAATTAAAATAAGTTCTTTAATTAAGTCTATTTATTAGACAACCTAGAATAAGCTTTCTAAATTTAGTGTGACAACCGCATTAGGAAATAGGAAAAAAGTTGATCTAGGCAATAACCATATAATCTTGAGTCATTTAACCTATGCTATGTTATCTCTAATGATGCTCGACCATCAGTTTACCATAAGTGAATTAAATGTACAATGATTACATATTGCAATCAAGATTTTAGCAATGAATCCACATATGAACAATCTAGTAGGCCTATCTAAATCGTTCATACATAAATTAAAAACATTAAACACAGAATAACATATTCAATCCCAAAAGAGATTTAAGACAACATCAATAGATTAATCAATTCCTAATCATGTTCATCAGCCTTGATGTCCCCTTCGAAATGGAAAAATGAAGTTTAGCTCCTCATAGGTCTCCAAAGGGAAATGAATTTGCCTCATTTTGAGTTTGTAATATCTTCATACCCTTTTTGTCCTCTTAAATGCCCTTTTATAGTGCAAAATTAGGATTACATGGTTATGCATGGTTAGCTATACATACGTATAAGTGACCATGTATATTAATTTTTCAAAAATCAAAGAGTTACATGGTCCCAAAGAGATACAAATCAACTTACACCATCTTGTAAGTCACCTACACAACCTTGTAAGTCTCTACACAGGCGTGTAGGTCTTAGGGTTTCAAAACAACGTCTTCAAGCTTGTAAACGTTTCCAATGAGTTACCTATTCCCATACATGACTGTGTAAGTTATAATAAATCTAATTATACCATTTTTTTTGTCCTATATTTGCCATAATTCAAACATCAATATAAGAAGGCAAACAAGATCAAACATCAATATAACAACTTTAATGATGTAGATTTAACTAATTTTAGTTCTTGTTCCTACAACTTGTACCTAAAACAAAATATGAACTAAAATAGGTATCTTAAGTGCAACTTAACATTAATCACTACACATTAAGGAATAAATATATCAATAATTAAGAACTTATCAAGTTCCCCCACACTTAGCTTTTAACCCTTCTCAGCAAAACTAAAAATCAAAATTAAAAGCAAAACATTTCCTAAGAATGGATAATCAAAAGAAAAGAGGAAAAAATTTCAAAACTATAGAAAGAATTAAACATTCAATGCTTTTACTCATGATCTGTAACACCCCACTCTCCTGAGACACGTACCCAACATCCTGGGTGGTATCTGAATACGTACCCCGCAAGGGTGGCATGTTAGAGAACTCACATCACTAACTTAATCATGGCATCATCATATGAAAAGATAAACATCACCATATTTTAAAATCGAATTCCTTATTTCATTTCATAAAAATCGAATATGTACATTGCAATTTTTACAAAATCCTCCAAGTATGTACATCATCAAAACCTAATACCAAACTCGGTACATGAAAGAGGAATTATACAAAAATTTCTATCTAATCATTCAGTCTCAGCTGATCGACCTTTGAGCCATTTCTTTGATCCAGAAGTATAAGAACTATGCTTCTTGTAAAGAGTCTCTGTCACTAGGTCCTCTCTCAGGCCTGAAATGTCAATGTTGCAATTTTGGTGAGTTTTATGAACTCAGTGAGGTAACCATCCTTGATGGTTCACTCAATTCATACAAGACATCATCATATACAAATACATAATTCACATCATCTCATTTATCATGTAGCATCACATAACATATTCAAAGTAAACATGTCGATCATTTCAATCATTTATAATACACATATCAATTACAAATGCAATGCTTATGAGACTCACTTTCATTTATTATTTTGTTGTGATTGAGTGCCTTTCACTAGCCTATATCCCTTATAGATACCAAGCTTTTATCAGATAATGTCCCATATCCCTTAGTGGATACCGGGTACAATGGCAACCGAGTTAGAGGCTCTTATCACATGCTGAGCTTTAAGCTCTCTTTATTGGCGACTCCAATCACAACAACCTTTATCTTTGATACATTTATGTAATGAAGTGCATCACATTCTCATTTTTTCAATCAATCACATGATTTCATATTCACATTCAAAACACATTTTCATCGAACCTTAGCCCAACATTCAACAAAATTGTTGAGTACACTTATTTCAGTCAGATTCACATGTAAGGAGCACTTCTAAAATCTCATTCATGCATCAAACGCCTCGGATATTTAAAGTCCGGAATCAACGTTATCAAATTCACATTCATAAGATAATTCAAAACATAATTTAAAACAAACAATCAATTAAGTGAGATCGTCTAGGTTATTCACTGGTTGCTCTAGAAAGCTATTGCCTTGATTTCCTGACAACGCCTAGATGTTGATGATCTAAATGCTCCTCTATATCATGCAATATACATTTACACGTATCACAATTTGCACAATTATGTAAATACTCATTTATACATGCTTAAAGACAATCCCGGGTATATATTCATTATTCTTATCACGTGATCATTCATATATTAAAACTCACATACGTATGATTTGAACTTAGGTTTACACCTCAATAAAACAAATTGAATCTAAGTTTATAACTCAATTAATCATTCTAGATTTTTCTAAAATTAGACTTTCGGGTTGCATGATCATTAAGACCAAAAAAATGGAGTATTCAGGCAACACTTTATTATAGATAATTTCTCCCCTATGTCTTAAGTTTCTAATAACACTAAGATCATATAATTTTATTCAGTATTCTGCAAGTTAATCTCAAAATACTTCGGACTGTTCTTAAACTATAATTGTACTCTGTACTCAAATTCAAGCCAGATTTTGGAATTCTTAGAGATAGAACTAAAATTTGATTTCTTCAAAAAATTTTATTCATATGTCTCTAGTTTAATTTAAATAAAACATAATATTATTTGGATATCTACAGATCAAAATATGGCCAAAATACCGAAGCATGTTCAGTGAAAACACTCCATTTATCATATTCCAGCACACTTCATCATTTTCATCCTAAATTCATAGATCAATCTTTTCTGAATGAATTCAGATGGCCATAAATTTTGATGGAGAGAAAGAAAAATGTGTAAGGAGTTTGTTGGTTCAAATTTCACGTCATTTGGAGGTTGGGAGAAGAAGTTATAGGAAAAAGAATGAAGGATGTTTGAAATTGTCACCTTTCGGTAAGCCTTCAATGTCACGATTGTGCATAAACACGATCAAGCAATTCCAGTCGGGTATGTAGTGTCATGATCGTGCACTGATAGATGCATCATAAATGTCAAGCACGATCATGCATTGGCTAGTTTCTTTTCCAGATTCAAAAACTGCAGATTTTTCTTCTCTCCTTCCTCTCTTTTGCTTAATCTATCAGTTGTAACTTATGTCCTCCCTATTTCCTCTTCATTCCTACTTCCATTTCAGCTCAACTTGATCATAAACAAATCAAAATCTATGATTGTTCATAAACATTAAAAACGGAACCTATCATTCAAGCACCTTCATCATGTTTTCTACACTTTTTCATTTTTCTGCATTCTTCATTTTCTTTACCACCTTCATCTTATCTCTAACTTGTCATTTTAATTTTTTTCCCATATCACGACATCACCTTACACCTTTTCCTTTAACTCTAAACTCATTTTTTTTCATTTCTAAAACACCCCACTAAATTCACATAATGACAGCAAAAACAGAGCATATGCGTCTCATTTTTCCAAAAATTTTCTGCACTCTTCTCATACATATTTTCAATAATCTTTCAAACTCAAAAATCATTTCAACACCATCTTATGAAATATTGATCATCAAAACACACAAACAAGCTATCTATATTATCATCCTATATTCACAATGCACATGTATAATAACCTTTATTCTCATGATCATATAATATCAATTAGACACTGTATTTGTTTCATATTCATGCCACTCGTGAGAATTATCATATTATTTACTTGCTAAAACTTCAAGTTCTTCAAAAACACCAAGAAGCACTAACTCCTCATGTAACCTATGTACATCATTATGGAGGTTGGGAGGTCACGGTTTCTTGTGGTAAATAAGAAAGACAACAAAGTGAGAGTAGTAAGTGAGAGATAAGAGAGCTAGGTTTAACGTTGATGAAAGTTGATGAGAAAATTCGTGAAGAAGGTGAAGAAAGCCATGAAGAAGGAGAAAGCAAGATCAAAACATTTAACCAGGTCTTTCTAGTATAATCGTATGATAAAACTTAAACTTGGTGAGTGATAGTTGTCACTTGTTCAATTTCTATGAACTTAAACTAGGCTCTCTTTATTAACTAGTCCAATCATCTCCAATTTTTACTCCAATTGTCTCTCAATTTTTAAAGACATTTGTCAATAATCCTTAGTCATCTATAACATTTTCCACTATCATTAAACTTTTATTTCTACTACCATTTATCAATTGCCTTGTCACTTAGCATTTTCCTAGTCCAAAAATATACAAAATTTTCAGAAATTTCCTAAATTGATCAAAAACTCCAAAGCAATAAATATTATAACCAAGTCAGTTTTCAACACAAATAAACCACACTTTTGAATATAATCACATTATAAATCAATTATACCCAGAAAATGTCAATGAGTGCATGTACAATCATTTCAATGTGTGCAAAATGCAATATTCATTTGTGTGTGTATGCCATATTATTTATGTGGACCTGCTGAGCCCCGTTCCCGAAGCCCGACCTCGGGGTCGAACCACGTTCCCGGGACCCAACGATCCGAACCGAAAGCGAAAACGCGAGCGGGAACCTATAGGGTTATCTTAACAAACCCTAAACCAACGAGACAACAAGAAACTGCTTCGAAAACAACAAAAATAGCAAACCCTAATTCTGCCAGAGGATGTCCGTTAAATGGACACACTTGTCCGTTAAACGAACATCAAATGGGCTAAAATGCCCAAATGGACACTCATGTCCATTAGACGGACACGCTCTGGACAAATCCAAAACTTTCCCAAGACTGTCCGTTAAACGGACACACATGTCCGTTAAACAAACACGCACTAGACAGCAACTCTAATTTCACCCGAATGTGTCCGTTAAACGGACACTCGTGTCCGTTCGACGGACACACACTGGACAAAGGGACCAAACTTACCCAAATGTATCCGTTAAACGGACATGCCCTATGCAGGGACCCCCAACTTACCCGAATGTGTCCGTTAAACGGACACTGATGTCCGTCTAACGGACACACCCTGGACTACTAGTCCAGGCCTCCTATTTCTTCCTAACTAACACTTCTACCAACCCAACTTCCCAAAACTTCTAAACTTCTCCAGTTTACACTCCTACATCCACAACCAAACCCCTAACCTCATTATGCAATCCCTCACATTACAACATTTCATTCCCACCTTTCCAAACTAAGCTAACACATGTAAAGGGACAATTGCTAGCATTTTATACATTCATCAAAGATAAAACAAAGAGAATTCATAGTCTATACAAAGAGATTCCACATCTCATTTCCAATACCAAAATGAGTTCATATATAGCTTTACAAAACATATCGACATTTCATCAAACTTACACAAGTTCAAAACACATTTGATGCTCATGATCAATATGCTATCTAAAGCCATCCAAAAACTAACTATGCCAAAATGCAACTGCTACTCTCTCGCAATTGGTCCAATCGCCTTGCAAGGGTTTACCGGACTTCTTGGTCTTCACCTGAGGGGGAAAATAATGGGCTGAGCTTAACAGCTCAGTGGCTAAACCATTTATAGCCAATGGCTTTCGAGCCACACAAACAACCACAATATATATTTCTAAGCATACTCAAGCATAAACATTCAGTATAGAAATTTAATACATCCAAAGTAAATGACATATCACCATTTAGAATCATTACATAGTGTATGCAAATCAATTCAATGTATACTCAATCATATAATGCAAATGCACAAATCAATGGCTTGAGGGTTCCGTGAACAAAACGACAAAATTGAAGTTTACATTGCGAATCAAAACGAGTCCAAATTTCGGATCTCGTGGGCCACAAGCGGGCAGCCGGGATAAGGCTTAAGGCGTCATTGTGCACATGACTCAAAACGT
>JAOSBP010000009.1:6907066-6922097 GCA_027563825.1 Erythroxylum mucronatum
GGAAGATATTGAGTTAAAATAGAGTTAAGAATGATGGGAAAATGATGAGTAATTAAATTAGAAATGATAGACCAAGCGTAAGGTGTTGAATGTAGTAAGTAAAAAGTTAGAAATCTAGAAAATATGGATGCAATTGGATAGATTTTGGGGCAAGAGGCATAACTTTTGTTTTCGATGTTGGATTGAGGTCATTTAAGTATGCTTTCGAAGAGGACTTTAAGTTCTACAACTTCTATGAAGATCCCAATGAGAGATTTTGTTGTCTAAAGGATCAAATTTTCAAATTTTTGTAGGTGTCCTGTGAATGTCCGCCCAATGGACATAATGTACCTTCAAACGGACATGGGCAGAGCTAGAAAATTGAAAAACCCAAGAAGGTCTGCCCAGTGGACATGAAGTCCGCCCAACAGACAGTCATTAGCCAGTTGGACTTAATTTAGGCTTGAATGGAGCTTGAATTAAACCTAGAATTGCTTGGGTTAAGTGACTAAATGTGTGATATGTATGAAGTGATAATGGAGGTTATAACTTATTGAATGAATTGTTGACATCAAAGTACCAAAGGCATGAGTATAATGGGAATGAAGAGGTTCTTATGATTGTAGTTATGATTCAAAGGAGATGAGTAATATGTATCAAGTAAAGGTGAATGAGAATTGGATATTATGAGAACATATAATGCTAGAAAAGGAATGACGAGTAATTGAATTATGTTATTAGAATAGCCAAGTGTTCTTGAGGTGTAAACCTAAGAATAAGCTAGACACATACAATTGATAAGGTTTGAATAATCAAGAGACGTGATTTAAGGAAACATACCCGGAATAGTTAAATTGAGCATGCATTATACATTACAACTATACATATGTGTACAATTGAATGTTTATGTGATTGTGCAATTAATAATGTATGTGCAATATGTGTATTACATAATGTTGATATACAGGATAGAACATCCGCATCCAAACGTTTCCTGATCAAGGAAGCAAATGCTAATCTGGAGCTTACTGTGAGTCGACCTAGTTGGTCTCACTTTCATTATTTATTCTATTCTAAATTTCTGTATTAAATGACTACTGAAATGATTGATGTGAATGTGTGTGATTTCGGACAATAAATGTCCGAGGCATTTGATGCATGAAAAAAATCATTAGAAGTGCTCCTTGAATGTGAATTTTAATAAATAAATGATTCTCAACATAATTGTTAAATGTCGGACTTAGGTCCGATGACATGTGAAATTGAATGTGTAAATTGAAATAAAAGTGACTGATTAATCTTATATGATTTGATGCATTTCATTACATGAATGCATGATAACATAAAGGCAGTTATGACCGGAGTGACCAGTCTGAAAGAGCTTAAAGCTCGAAATATACACAAGAGCCACAGGTTTAGTTGTTAATGTGCCTGGTATCTGCAAGGGATATGGGCCAGTAAAAAGGCACTCGGTCACAACAATAACAATTAAAAGTGAGCCTCATGAACATTGCATATGCATATGATATATATGATTTAAATGGTTGAAATAAATAGTTTGAATAATTTCTGAATGTGAAATATGATTTAAGTGAATATGAAATGTATGTGACTCAACATATTGAATTGATGAAGTGATGTGAATTTTGTGAGCATATGAATTGATGTGTTATGTGATTGAGTGAGCCATCGAGGATGGTTCACTCACTGAGTTTGCAAAACTCAACCCAAAATTTGCAACATTTTTCAGACTTAGAGAAAATCTCCAATTAGACAAATTGGAGTCTAGCCACCGTATTCGGATAAAAGATAGAGGTTGGGATAAGTTCGTATTTGCATATATTTTTCTATTATTTTTGTATTAAAGAATTTATTCCACAATTATTGTACCACGTGTATCTGAATAATTTTGTTTTGTAATGACTTTCCAAATTGGAAAAGTTTGTAAATGAGATTGATCAATGAGTGTAATAATAATTGTGATTATGATGTTTAAAAAAAGGGGGCACAGTTTGATTAGTGGTTTTTCGAAATATACGTGTGATGCGTGAAAAGTTTTTAATGGTTATGATTGACTGACGATATTCTTGAATACCATCGATATGTTCGGGGATATGCACTATGTGAGTGGAGCGCTACAAAGGTTATGTAAATATTAAGTTTAGAAGTAAATCCTAATTAAGGTATATTTTACTTGAAACAATATTATTTTTAATATTGAAAATGTTCTAATATAGCAATGGTCACTAATTAAGCCATACACATTTTTAAATTATTTGAAATGATTATTTGAATCAATAGGTTATTTAATTAACTTGGTATAATTCCTTGTATTGTTTATGTAGCAATGTACTATAGAACATTAGAGCCATTGAGCATGTAAAAGGAGCTAAGGTCTCATTAAAGATTCAAGTATATTTAGGCAATTTTTCTTAATTATAATGATAATTAAGATAAACGTTGTAAGATTTAAGTAAGTGCTCATTATAGAAAATCTTGTAGAATTATCTCATTAAACCACTTTTCCAACAGTGGTATGATTAATATATGGTGATATTGTATAAGCTACTTAAACGAGGAGCTTAGTACATGTGGGAGATTGTTAGTTTATACCCTACAACCAATCAGTTAGTTGTAGTTTAGTGACATCATTATTTAAATGAATTCTTTATCTTAAGCATATTCAAATATATATGATAAAGTCCATAGGATAAATATACATTACAAATGAAATTATGATGAAATTATAATTATGAGATCTATATTACATTTATGTGTTATCCCTAAATTATTCTTAGTCATTGTTCAATTGAGACTAGACATTAATAGAGTATAAAAAGACTAGCATATGTTAAGCTTCTTCCTTATAAAGGAAGTAGTCAATCTCACAAACTAAAGTATAGAGATACTTAAACAAACATGAAGGTACTTGTTAGAGAATAAATTTACTGAACTGACCTTATATAAGAAATCAATTTGAAACATCACTTATATGTCAATAAAAATTCTCATTATGATGATTGTATAAGTGATCATTTGACTTAAGATCTCCAAAGTATCTTGTATAGGGATTGTTATGTTTTAATACTACTTATAACCTATTCTAGTTAAGGGTAGCTCAGTCGGTAGTCATTAAATATAACCAGTCGGTAGTTAAGAGATACGACAAAAATATAATCAAACTTCATAATAAGGTAGAAATTATAATTCAAGTTTTATTATAATTCATGTGTTAATCATTTTATAGAATTTAAAGCAATCTTGACTTTCGATAAATCAAAAACAAAAAAATTTCATATTTATTCCGCTGCATACAAAATCGAATCATGTCTTGCTTTTTGAATAGATTTTCCTTCAAAAGAAATAAAAATTACAAGTGATTACCAACTTTAAGATTTCTAATTAAATAAGAAAATTTTAAAATATAAGCAAGCAAACTTAAATAACTTAAAGCAAAAGCATAAATTATACGACCCTTTTAATTTAACTTATAAGTTCCACAGCAAAATTAATGTATTTAAATTTTCTAGCTCACTATAATTATATATATTTTATATTATTTATAATACTCTTTATTGTATAGTATTTGTTTTTTATTTGATAATTTGTTTGAAGAGTATGACATAAAACCAGTAATTAAAAAGTCCAACTAGTTTGATCGGTTCAACCGTAAAAGCTTTGAACTGTCTAACTTTTCAATTTAGTTTTCAAATTTTCAGCTCAATTTATTTTACTAACTCTTCTTATTAAAATTTGATCAGTTTATTAATTAATCTATCAATTTTCATAAATTAATAAGTTCTTATAAACTAAAATAAATCATTTAATTTTTATTTAATAATATTTTCAATTAAAATTCAAAATTTTCAATGGATAAGGACAATTTATTTGAATCATATTTTAAATTTTAAATTTTATTCAATTTTTAGTCAATTTTATGACGATTTAATATAGATTGAACCTTTTAAACCTTAAAACTCTTGTTTTATGGGTTTAACTTTCAATTCTATCTTTAAAACATTGCATAAAACAACTCATTTATTTTTTTATCCCCAAATTACCATTTTATTGCAGTGAGATAATTAAATTAAAATTAATTGAGAGTATTTGATTAAGTAAGAAATTAGATCCACTTAAAATCTCAAAGACAACAATTTTATACTAAAAAAGAAATTTACTTATCCCTCGGAAAATAGACGTAAGAACTCTTAAAATGGCGTCGTTTGAACTACAGTGGATTGGCGTTGAAGTTTAGGGTTACGATATGACGATAAATAGTAACAAGCGCCGTACAAGGCCAGGAGAAATCATGTATATGGTGAGTTGCGTTGGAGCAAGAATTCACTCACTTGACCTCATTCTTCTTGTTTGATGAACTTAATAATGCAAGGTATTCTTCTCATGTTCCGAGATGTACCATGGCTTCCAATGCTTTGTCAGCATCTTGCTTTTAAAGGTTTACTTTTGTGTCTAATTTCGATTGATTTGAGGAGTTTTCTGTAGTCATATCGTGTTTAAAGTCTCTTTGCGTTATGATCATGTCATCTTTACAGCTAGTTAGTCTGCTATAAGTAACTAAGCTAGTGTCTGAGGATGACTACATCTGGTAACACCATCCATCTTTAACTTCCTGAGGGACTTGGGTTATCTTTCTCTTACAGATCTTGGATGGTAAATGCCGAATCTCCATATAAGCACCTTTTTGGTTTATTCCTACGTGTTACTGTGATAACTCCACCGCTATCAATACAAATTCAACCAATGTTTCTTTATGTTGATTGAGATTTTCTGTGTCAGGTAAACATTTCTATTGTTTTGCTTCTTCTTTAATTCCTGTAATTTATTGGTGGGTCTGGAGATCGTCGCTCATTCAGATAATACTACTTGGAATGAGTTCTTATATTTAGGAAATGAGTTCTTATATTTGTTGGAAATTCTTTAGCGAATAGCGGAACTTATGTTTCACTATGGTAGATGGTTTTGGTGCTAGCGAGTGGCTATCAAAATGTGAGCATTTGTAGTTTTTCCTTCAAGTCCTGCCAATTGGGCTTGGGGATATAAGACAAATGCCGATATAAAATATTTTTTGGAGTTTGTCAGGCTTCTTGTGCTGCTACTGGGGTGCTTGGAGTTTGGAATATTCTCCTACATATATCCTGTTTTTCCTACACAGTTTGTCTGCTAAACCATTTCCATGCTCATTCTTGTGTTGACCAAGAAATAAATACACTATCAATTTCTAGTATTATTAATGTAGTTGCGTTTTTCTTCTGCATTATGCTGGATTTCATTCTTATAAGCTTTTTGAGGCTTTTGAAGAAGAAGCAACGCAGGGGAAATTCATTTTGAATGTCACCCTCATTTTTCAGTTTTATCTTTTAAAATAGAGTCTGGAGTAATTGATATTCAGTGAAAAGGTCTGTTTAACGATGTGATGAATCCATGAAATTTGATATGTACAATAAACTTTAAGGATGGCTAGATATCATGTTGAGGAATGTATTTTCCGAGGATCTTCCATCTTTTAGGCAGGTCGATTGGTTCTCTGTGTTATTAATTTGTTACCATGGGATACTTGTATCCAATTTGTTTTGACATGCTCTGGTTTAATTTCTTAGTACATTTTGTTGACTCTGCATATGGTTGGCACAATCTAATGTATAGTTCTGGCGTGACTGGAATACTAAAGAAAAGGTGATGCACTTGTAATCTCATCCATCCCACCAAGCGTGTTTCTAGAGTGCTTCCCGCAAAAGACTTTTTATGTGATTGAACATGAATATGTAACCAGGTACATTTATGTTAAAGTATTATTATTGGTTGGGCATTTTTATTAATGAATAGTTTAAGTGTCTACCAATTCTGTTCACTCAAGGTGTCTCGTTAAGTTTTAACTACACACATATATATACATTCTTTTCAGCTGGTAGTGTTTTGTTTCCTTTCAAGTTATGTAAATCAGTTTGAAAGTTATTTATTAATCTAGAAATAATTTCTAGTAAGAAGGTTGTATGCAAGTGGTGAATTATTGGGGTAAGCTCAAGAATAATTTGCCTGGACGATCAGCTCATATGTTCTCTTCCCAGTTAATTTTTGTTTGCTAACGAAATCAAAGGAGATAAAGCTCTGTACTTTATAGTCCATAACGTCTAGCGTGTGTTGAAGTTCTCTTCTAGGTTTCATTTACTGATCGTTGGACTATTGGGTATCGTAGGCTTGATTCCGACTTTGAGAGACCGAGAATCACAATGGTTTACCTCGGTTGGCTAAAAAGAATAGTTGCTTGAAAAAATTGTTGTTTGTTCCCGGGCTGCTGAATCTTGGCAATAATTACCTTTTAAATGTTATATTGCAGGTTTGGTTGACTTTTGTAACTTAAGTATTACTATCGTTTATGGTCTGAATTGGTATAGGTTGTTCGATTCATTTTGTTTTACGAGAAATTTCTGAAAAAACGTAAAAGGAAGATATTACTAGAAACGAAGAAACAAAAAATGTGAAATGTAGAAACATAAAAGCTAAAATAAACCAAAAACGCAGAATAACAAACAATTGGGAATACAAAAAACTAACAACTGAATTGCCACAATACATTCTGAATGACCTAGAAATGGGATCCACAAGTCTAAGCTTATATATGAATTTCTTTAGTCATATACCATGAGATATAGCCTCAAAATTAGAAACACACTCAGCCTTCATAGTGCAAGTAGCAATCAAATATTGCCTAACACTCTTCCAAGTTATAGCTCCATCAGCAAACATGAAGATATAACTTGACGTTGATTTATGTGAATCAACACACACAACAAAATATGAATTTGAGTACCCTATTACCTTTAGATTTTCGGTTCGTCTGTACATAAATATGTAATCTTTAGTCCCTTGAAAGTACCTCAACACTTTCTTTGTAGCTCTTTAGTGATCTAATCCTGAGTCACTCTGATATCTGACTAACATTCCAATAGTAAATGCAATGTTAGGTCTTGTACAAACATGAACATACATTAGGCTTCTAACTATAGAAGCATATGAAATGTTTTTCATTTGTTCACTTTCAAAATCATTTTTTAGGTATTGGTCTAAATTGAACCTGTTGCCTTTCACCATGAGAGCTACACTTATTGAACAATCTTTCATCCAAAATCTCTCTAGAACTTTATTAATATAGGTTTCTTGAGACAAATCCAAAATATGATGAAATCTGTCTCCATGGATCTTAATGCTAATGACACAAAACTCATTACTCATATCTTTCATTTCAAAAATTTTAAAAAGAAATGATTTCATATCACGTAACAAACCTTTATCATTTGTTACAAGTAATATGTCATTCATATATAATACAAGAAAATATCATGATGCAATAACATCATGGGATTTCAAATACTAAGGGCGGTATAATCCATTGCCTTAAGGTTTTAGGTTGGGATATGATGTTTAGATTGTATATAGGCTTACTTGGATTTGGTCCAATTTATCCCCAGCCCCCTCAAAACCCTTCATTGGTATAAGAGCTATGTTGTCAAAGTTCGATGACCGGAGAATTATAAATTTGAGTAGGATGTTTGGAGGATTCATAAAGTAACTGAAATGGTTTTGCTTAAGCTACAGGTTAAAAGGGAGCTGGTTCAATATGGATGGGATCCACTTGTAAGGGGGAGGTGTTGTAAACTGATAAGTGAAGTAATCTCACGATGGAAAGAGACATAAGTGCGGAATAAGTTATATATAAAGATAGGACTTGTAATCTATTGCTTTAAAGTTTTGAGTTTGAGATTTTTTTTCTGTTGTTTTTCTTCTACTATTCTCTCCTCCATATTTATGATGGTCTTCTTTGTTTCTTCATTTTTCTACTATTCAAGTACTTGTCTCTCTCTTTTTCTATATTACTAGTACCTTATTTCGTTACAGGAAACTGGTAATGTATGTTCAATTATTTTATGTGTTATTTATGGCTTTTGGATTTGTTTTCGATTTCTCACTCTAAAAGAATTGAAGTTAGAAGGTGGAGTGAAAATTGGATTTATTATGGGCTCAAAATAGTCTTAATAAAGAAGCACCGGAGAGCTACAAAAACTTTTTTTAAAAAAGAAATTGAACTGATAGATATGAAGGATATGAAGAGTGAGGATGACAAAAAATTGAATGGTAGAAGTGAGAAATATTTTTAAAGAAATATTATTGAAAAATGTTTTAGGGTTTTAGAAGTAAGATTTCCTATATTTCGAATATGTCAGATTTCTTATATTTTCGAACATGTCCAGTTATGATACGAAGAAATAAAATATATTGCTATTACTTATTGTATTATACATAATAATATTATAATGCATAAGTAAAACAATGAATTATCTAATAGTTATTATACTATAAATGAAGTGCAAATTGAAGAAAGTGTGAATATACACATTCTCAAATGGAATATAATATTACTTTAACACAATCACATGCAATCCTTGGAGGAATTCCAGAATATGTCTGGGTTGATGTTCAACCCCAAAAAGAACTACTATTATCTATCAAACAATTCCATCAATGAAGCAACCAACAAAGCAAGAGAAATGGGAATGAAATAAGGAAGTTTACCATTAAAATACCTAAAGCGTACCAATCTCTTAAAGAATAGCTAGTGCAGCTGATTGTAAACCAATGCTAGATTCCATACAAGGAAGGATTAACTAATGGAGAAATAGGTACTTTAACTAGAGGTGGGGTCCTTTTAATACAATCAATCCTGAGTACTCTCACAAACTATTGGCTTAGTCATCTTCCGATACCTAAAAGTATACTTAAGAAATAGGTACTTTAATTGATTTTTTAATAAATGATATGTGGTTGAGTGGCAGGGACTCATCCATCCTTAATTAAAGGTCAGGAGTTTGATCCTTAACTTTGGATATGAAGCAGCCTTAAATTATTGGGCCAGCTGTCTCATCCTGTGAGGTGCATACAAACCAGCGACGGGATTAGTCATTGGGTCGTCTAAGACAAAAAAAAATTAAAATTTAATATAGATAATAAAATTGAATATATTTTATTTTATTTTTATTATAACTATTTTATTAACACAACTCTTAGTAAAATAAATTAAGACCAAATGAACCCTAATTTTGTCGAAAATTTAAAGCCTGAAAGCACATGTTTTAATTTTGAAATTAGGGCTTAGTGTTGGCCGTTGTTGCCGATTCTTCAGCCACCGTCTCTGAAGCTGCCGTCTTCTTATATTCACTGTAATTGTTTCTTGTTCAAGTTATTAGCTGTTTTTTCATTGTTGGCGTGTTGGTCTTTTTTTTCACTTTTCTGAAGTACTTGGCGTCGTGATTTACTTCAATAATTACAAGTCTCAATTGCCGATTTAATCTATTGCTGTATAAGTTGCATCAAACTTTGTAATTTACTTGCAAGCAGAGTGAGCAGTAAGTTAAAGTGGAAAAGATGACTAACAAGGGGAGCAACAAAGAAGAGAAAAAGTTTTCAATATGGGATTTGCCGGACGTTCCTATGGGAGAAGTGCCGCCCCATCTCGAGCTTCGAAGAACTCGTGTTATTTGCAACCCGGATGCTCCTATCCACGTATTGTTTGCTTATTCTTTCATATTATTGGTTGTTGATCATCTTGGGTATTTTTGTGCTTACCCTGTTTGGATTTTAATGTGTTTTAGTTGTACCCATTTGCTTATGCAGACTGATAACATATCATATTCTGGTGCTTATGCATCAGTTGGAGTTGATAATAGTGTGCAACCAGATAAATTCCGTCGTAACTTTAAAGTTGAAGTTGTTCGACTTACTAAGGATGACATTGAGTTTGAAATGGTTGGTATTGATGCTGCAATTGCAAATGCATTTCGAAGGATTCTCATATCCGAGGTATGTATATTCCCCTTCTTTTGACGACTTTAATGCTGTGAATTCTCCAAGTCCACGTTTAGTAACCATATCATGCTGGTGTCTCTTTATATAACTCTTCCTCGCTTATTCATGAGCCTCCACTGCCACCAGGAAATTCTTATAACTTTGCTGTATATTTTCTTTGTCACACAATTAACAGTTTTACCAATTATGTCAGTATTTTGTTTTGCTGGTGAATCATTGAAGTTTTATAATTCAAGAATCATGAGGAATTCATTGCTATCCTTGCCAACAATTATATTAGCTCCCATTTACATAAACTTTTCTTTCTAGCTGATGGAAATGAGTTTTTTTCCCCTTTGGTTGGTTGCACAGCTTCCCACAATGGCTATTGAAAAAGTCCTTATAGCAAACAATACCTCTGTTGTCCAAGATGAAGTGCTTGCCCACAGGTTGGGTCTCATTCCAATCAAAGCTGATCCTAGATTGTTTGAATATCTTTCAGGTTTGATTTATGTTGCCACTAGCTACTGTGTTTGTTCCACTTGAAGGAGAAGAAACATGTTTTAAATAATCGTGCATTGTCTGGGACACTTACTGGTCTTCCTTTCTCTTGTGTTTTCTTCTGTAGCAAATGATACCCCAAATGAGAAGAACACCATTGTTTTTAAGCTCCATGTTCGTTGTGAACAAGGCAAACCTCGTCTTAAAGGTACAAGCTAACACTTGATACTTTACATGTGCAGCTAGCCATTAATGTTGCGATATCTTAATTTGTATTCTTTTCTATTTAATTATGTTATTTCTGATGCAGTCTATTCTAAGGACCTTACATGGTTACCAAATGGGAGTGAGTTCATCAAGGAATCAGAAAAACAAGAGTCTAAACCCAGTACCTATACTTCGTTCAGCTGCAGCCAGGCTTCCCAGCCTGAGTTCTCAAGCAGTCCCATTTGTCCAACAGATGATGAAATTATAATTGCTAAAATCGGCCCTGGGCAGGTGGGCCCTCTCTATTTATTTGATTAATTCATGAGCTTCATATCATGATGTTAGAGTTCAATCTTGCATCTCTATTAGCATTCTGTTAAATTGAAAATAAGTAGGAGAAAAGGAGGGGAAGAAGGTTTTATGCTATTTGACTATAAAGCCCATTTCCACGCACACAAATTATTAGGGCTACATTTTATTAGGATTGTGTAAGTTACTTAACATAGTAAATCCTTATTTATAGAGTGAAATACATATCTCGTCAATTAGGAAAATACATATAATATTCTATATTGAATATTAAATCTCTAAAATGTTCAACATTCCTCCCCGAGCTAATAAGTAAATAATTCCTAGTTTTATTGTGTATATAAACTCAACTAAAATAAAACATACTAAAATATTTTCTTTTTTCTTCTTTTCTTTGTGTTTTAGTTTTCTTTGAGTTTTTCACCCTTTTTTTTAAAGTTCTCTTCGGATCTCTTTTTTTAAAGAATAGTCTTGAATGAAGAAACTTGTTGAGGAATATGACATGTCAAGAAAGAAAAAATAAGATGTTTCTAAGAAAAAAAAGGTGGCTGACAAAGTGAAAAAGGAAAAAAATAAAAAAGAAAAAAGCCTTTTAAGGTCCATAAACTTATGGTGAAATACTTTTTTTTTGGGAATTGAAAAAGATTATGGTAAATGGGCATTTAATTCCTTAAACATTAGTTTTTATTAATTAGGTTCTTAAAATTTTAAATTATGTTTTAACAAGCCCTTTAAGCCATTATTTTAATAAAGGCGTGTATTGTGCAGGTGCTGGATTTAGGGAGTTGTATAGTTATAATTTGTAAGTTAAGTGGTGAAAATTAAAGTTCTAGGGGTCAAGTGTACTTTACCATAAATTCAAGTATTTTGAACGGTCCTTTTTATAATAAAAACTGAAGATGTTTCTGGGAACTTGCCATAAAAAGAAGTGGTCGGGGAAGATGAGACACCAGTTGTAAGGTTTAAACTGAGTAGAATCTATTGGCAGATTGTCTTAAAGAAAGCAAATACAGAAAAATTGAGGCAAATAAAGGTTGCATGGCTCTATGATGTGCTGGCAAGAAGGAGCTCTCCAGAAAGGATAGATATTGTCCTGAATAGAAGAATGAAGGATCAACTAGCTTTAATTATGTTAGAAAGTAAAGATAAGGAAAGCAGAGGAAGAATTTACATTAAGGTTTTAGGTGGTTCGGCTGTAAAGCCCACTTCCAAGGACTTAAACTATTAGGACTGCTTCTTTATTAGGGTTGTGTAAGTTACACGGTACAGTAAATCCCTATTTATAGGATGAAGTACATATCTCACTATAATTATATTTTTATTTAGGATGATACATATAAGGTTCTTATATTGAATAATAAATCTCTAAGATGTTCAACAATTTGAAAGTCAAATCCATGATTGAAATGGATTCTAAATGTTTGTTTTATTTTCAGGAAATTGAATTGGAAGCACATGCCGTTAAAGGTTTAGGTAAAACACATGCAAAATGGTCCCCTGTTGCTACTGCTTGGTATCGGATGTTCCCAGAAGTGAGGAGATTTCTTATGCTTGCAGTACCCTGATGTTGCAATTCATTCTTCGCTTCTTTTATACCATTTCGAGATATTTTGATCTTCCGTTTCTTTTATACGATTTTGAGATATTTTGATCTTCTGTCTCCTATTCCCCTTTCTCTATAGGTTGTGTTGCTAGAAGATATTGAAGATGAGATGGCTGAAGAACTGAAAGCAAAATGTCCTGTTGGAGTATTTGACATTGAAGATGTTGGAAAAGGTGATGTGATTTTCTTTTCTTGTTTTTTGGGTTTTTGCCTACGTTGAAGAAATTGGAAGAGGAAAACCATCTCTTTTCAATTTGGTTTTACTATTTCCAAAGCTTTTCTTTTCTTTTCATTTTCAAGAACTGTGCTTCATGATTATAAGAGAACCATCCTCTGTGGTGCATGCGGGGGAGTGAACAAAGAGACTCGTTCATTTTTTGACTGAAAATAGCCATGGCTAATACATGGGATATTATTGAACTTCCAACAATTTTATACTATAAGATTGAGCAAAGTAAAATATTCCTCAACGATTCCTATAACCTTTAGTTTAATTAGGGCTGCATTGATGTAAATACCACTTTCAAGAACTTGGTGGTTTCCTTGCGGTCTCAAAACTCTTTCTTATTATAGCATTTGTGTTCCATTGGGCACACATTTTCAGAGGTGACTACTGCATTGTATTCACCTAGTTTGATTCAAAGAGGACCACTGGCGATACTGCCTTCTTTTACGTTTGTACTGACATGTCCTGGTGTATGATTTCTGAATAGGTAAGAGAAGGGCAAAAGTAGCTCGATCACGAGCTTGCACGCTGTGTAGGGAATGCATTAGAGGAGAAGGTTGGGATAAACGTGTGGCGTTGCGTCGAGTTAGAGATCATTTCATATGTAAGTAATGTAACAGATGTAGATATATTTGCCCAATTTGATATTAGCTCATTCTTTGTTTTCTCTCTCTAGTTACTATTGAATCTACCGGAGCATTACGTCCTGAAGAGCTATTTACTGAAGCAGTAAAGATTTTGGAAGATAAGTGTGAACGTGTAATCACTGAGCTTTCTTGATACTATATGTTTTCATGGTTGCCGTGAGAATCTACGGATTAATACTTTTATATGTAGTTGGTAAAGTGCTCTGTATTTTTGCATGATGACTTTCATATACGACCTAAAAAATGGCGACAATGTCTCGTGTTTTTAAAATGATTTCAAGACGTATTGTATCGTAATTAGTTTAAGGGTTAAAGAGTGTATTTTGAACTTCAATGTTTATAATAAAATGCAGAAGAGATATTAACATTTTGAAACGTATAAATTGATCTTCAATGTTTTTAAAACGTTTAAATTATATTTCAAGTGGATGAAAATTTAATGGGTTAATTTTCTATTAATTAAATATCATGTCATTATTAACGTGGTATTATTTTTTAATTTTTAATCAAAAAGTGAGCCCCATTGTGTGAATCCTGTGACAAGTAGGATGCAATCCAAAATTTATAAAAGTAGGTTCTAATATTATGTGATAGTGAGATTTATTGTTTGGTTGATTAAAAAAATAACTACGTGGCAATGATGTTTATTTTTTATTTAAAGCTATATAAATAATGTAACGTTAATATTGACGTGATATTTAATTGGTGAGAAGATTATTTTATTAAATTTTCCATTCATTTGGGTGATGCGAAGCCTTTAATGAAAGTATGCCATAGACAAATAAAAACTTCGTTTAAAGAGTATAACATTGAAAAGATAGAAGGCGAAGATTGAATTACGAAAATATTAGTAGATTTTTTATTAGTGGTCAAGATGATAATGATGATGTTGAATGTGGTAGTATTCTCATCCAAAGGAAATGTTACATTTGTGGGAAAAGAAGACATTTATTTTTTTGTACCACGAACAACTCTTAGAGCTTACCCATCAATTTGTAGTGCCTTATAATCTAAATAATTGACTCATAATGTGGAAATAACAATGACTAGATGGTGATGTGATTTAGGTATAGCATTCAATATTACCTAATCTTATTATTATCGGTGTATGGAGGATGTTATTACCTCCTATGATCTAGGATATAAAATTCCTTCAATTAATAATTGTAAAGGTTAGCTTCTAAGCAGCTCTATTTATGAAATAAAAAATTATTTGAATGAAAGAAGCATGATTTAGGTTATTTATGGGTGTTCAATAATGTGTGATAGTTAGAAAATTAGAAGAAATTAAACATATTATTAATTTTTTAGTTTATTTTGCAAAGGGGACGATATTTTGAACTCTGTTTTTGCCTATGACCTTGTTAGGAATACTAATTTTCTATTTCCGACTTCAGGGAAAAATTTGGATTAATATAGGTTAAATTGGATAAAGTGATCTTTACGAAAGTTATAGTTTGTCCTCTTAGCTTTCCAACGCTATAAAATACGTAAATTTTGGGCATCGGAATTGAGATATATGAGCATTATAAGAGATGATGCTGCATAGGAGGTATTAACATGACAGTTATGGAGAATGATGAGAGTTTGTGTAGATTATGAGTCATTAGAGTTGAGTTTTAGAAGATTTATGAAATCATTTTGATAATTGAATGTTTAGGGAGTGATATTACATTAGAAGAAGTGAATTTGGGAAGATTA
>JAOSBP010000009.1:6922197-6933315 GCA_027563825.1 Erythroxylum mucronatum
TTAGAAGAAGTGAATTTGGGAAGATTATGAGTGAATATGATGTTAGAATGGATGTAGGAACCATTGGAGAGGCTTTGAAGAAAGTTTTAGGTGACATATGTCCGTTAGATGGACATTAGGTCTGTTAAACGAACCTTCTCGGGTGGACAATAGCCCTCAGCCCAGTGCATGTCCATTAAACAGACATTAGTGTCCGTTAAATGGACCTTCTCAAGTGAAAATGACTTTTAAGTCAGTCTATGTCTGTTAAACGGACATGTATGTCTATTAAACGGACATTCACGGGACAACTATAGTAAATCACGATTTTTATCTCGATGTCGTCTTTTGAACCGTCTAAAATGAAATCAATCCGATATTTGTACCAAAAGTTATGGAAATTGTGCGAAGATATGTATAGTTGAAGTAAGGATATAAACATGTTGGATTCCTTTGGCTATAACTTCTTCTTCCGACCTCCAAATTAAGTGATTCTTGAAGCGATAGATTTCTAACACATTGTACTACCTTCCGACAAAAATTGATAGTTTTTGGTTTTGAATTGAAAAATATTGATTGAAAGAAAATGAAGGATCGATTAGAAGAGCATGGCTAGGTTATGGACATACTTTGGGATTTTAAGCATATCTCGAGCTATAGAGCTCCGAATGAGGTGATTCTTGTTTCAAAATAAACTAGATACATGGAACTACAAATTTTCTAAAAAATTCAAGTAGTAATTTAGGTGTCTGACTGGTGTGGGCTCGCTCCTTGTGGTTTGGGATGTTATGAGAATAAGGATGAAACGATGAGGGCCAAAAAGATTCCATGGAAATAACCTTAGAGGAAATACGCTCAAGTATTATGCTTATGATATTTGGAGCGATGTTAGGCTTCAAAAACAGGGCCCAACACTATTACTCTAGTCATTTTTATTGTATTTTGTTTTTATCTTTATATTTCTTTTCTTTTCTTTTAATTTTTAATTTTAATTTTGCTTTTGCTTTTGCTTTTGCTTTTGTACTTATTTTATTTTATTTTGTTTATTTTATTTGTGGATTATTAATTTAATTATCTTTTGAATTTTCCTACTTGATCTTGAGTTTGTGGATTATTGTAGGAATTACGATTCATTGTCATATCTACAACCCACAATGGAAGGATGGAACATATGAGACATTTGTGAGCCAAAATATGTCTTTGTGATTAATGACATTATGGGAGATTGAGGTAATCTCACATGTTTTCGGAAGCTTCACTGATATTTAGGCTGTGTAGTGACATTGGTGGGAGTTATCAGTACAATTATGAATGTTGAGTACCAACACGTAGAAAGGAGCAACCTAGCATTTATAATCAACCTCATGGTACAGTGTACAAGAACAACTATAATTCATAGTGGAGCAACTCTTATACTTATAGATGGAACAATTACGCTCTAGTTGGATATTTACGGCATCAAGCACCTTCATGTAACAAGCCAACTTTGGAAGATAAATTAATGGAGATCTTTGCTAAAATGAAAATTGATCGACACAAATATGAGTGTAAAGAAAAGACAAGGGTTAGGTTCATGAATGGAGGGATATTTCAAAAAGAGTTTCCTGAGGAAAAACGAAGTATTACAGATTGATTAATGGAATGCCTTGCTGAGAGAGTAGCGAGTCAATGTGAATTCAATGAGAGAAATTCTTCACCTATATATAGTGAGTATAATTTGAGCTTCTAATAGTCTCAGAGTGAAGAAGAAACAAAAGTCGATTTCATGAATGAAGATAAATTTCAAGAAGGCGAGAAGGTAACTGCTGTTATGAAAAATATGATAACCGAGTTTATTCAAGGTTACTCTATTTTGAATTGTAGTTGTTTCTGTATAGTACACCTTGAGGTGGATTGTACATATTCGTTCACTCCCACATATAGGTCGGTGCTCGACATTCATGATTATAGTAAGTCCTCCTGTAAATATAACAACATGGCCTAAACATTGGTTGAGCCTCTAAAAACATGTGAGAACTCCTCTCTCTCATAGACAGTGATGTTTTGCATTACAAAGACATATCTTGGCTTTCATAAAAGTATTGTCTATTCCATCCTTCCATTTTAAGTTGTGGCTATGACAGTGAATCGTAAATCCTACAATAGACTACAAACTCAAGATCAAGTAGAGAAATTCAAAAGATAATTAAGTTAATATGCCATAAAGAAAATAATGACTAGAGTAATAGCGTTCAGGTGTTTCTAATATCAAAGCCCCCGACAACCACGCCAAAAACTTGATTGACTTTTTCTAAGTTAGTGACTATTGAAATAACTGTAAGTGCACAATGTAATTATAACTAGTATCGACAGTATTAATAATTACCATTATCCTATTATCTAGTCTATAGAATTTGTTTTGATTTTTAATCTAAAAGAAAATAAAATTAAAGCGAGTAAAATAAATGTGCAGCAAGATTGAATCAAAAATTAATGAAGCGCTTAGTAAACTCTCGATATCAGAAAATTTGTATCTAGGTTTTGAATCCCTTAAAACCCTTAACAAACTTATCTTTTATTATACCATTGTTTTATTGATTTATTAGAATGTGAAGATTCTTATGGTATACTAATGACTGACCTTGAGTCTACTAACAACTAATACTAAGGTCTTCAATCGAATTACTTAGGTTAAAGTTTATAGGATTGCTTTACCGATTTGTGAATCCCTCTACTATATTTGATCCTAATTCGAAAGATTTATGTCATCCTATCTCTAGGGTTGTAATCAACTCTTTCCAATTACAATAGTTCTATTCATAAACAGGATACCTCAATCTCTATGTATGAAATCAGATTATGATATAATATTTTGAATCTATTAGAACATAAAAAAATTGCATTAATGAAAGAATCAAAACATTGTTAAAGTATAAACATAGGTTCATTTAGCCTAAACCCTAACAAGACTTTTAGTTACACATGATTGGAAACGAAATCAAACATAAACTAAAAGAAAAACAAATAGAAAATAGAGGGTTCATAATTTTAAATCTCCCTTTCAATTCTATCAAATTTTCTACAAGTTAGAAGTTTAATCTTATATTATGATGAATCTTTCAATGATTTCTTCATGTTTTTCACTTCTGGAAATTCTCCATGTGTGGAATCGTCTCCAAATGGCTACTCCCTTAATTTGAGGCTGCACACATCCTTTTATATTGAACTTTATGATTTTGGGGAGATGCATAGGCTGATGCACAACCATGCATCAGATCCTGGATAACTCAAAATCTCCAGAATTCGCGAATCTGCATAGCTTGAGAGAAGTGCACGACCTGTTGCACCCAGTGCATCCCTCCTGTGCTTTGAATCTTCGTTTTATGCCGTGTTTTTCTTTTCCTTTAAGTTTGTGAAGGCAATTATACTCTGTAGACACACTTAGAGCGAATTAAGTACCAAATATATAACAAAAGTATAAAATATCAAGTAAATATACATTAAATATGAGGTATAAATATGATCAATTATGCATCTATCATTGATACAATTTAAAGCTTCAAAAAATGCATGTTATTGTTGTTGTTGTTGTTAATGTTGGATATAATTTCTAATTTCTTAATAATTTAATTTTATTTATTTACTAAGACCATTAATAGAATAAGTAGTTTTGTAGATCTAATTTACCTTGACCATATCGATCTTTTGATATATTGAGTTTCTAAGGAATCGAGTTTGATAGATGAGAGTCACTTGGATGATAATCTTAGATAAGAAAGCATTAACATGTCATTTGATATAATGAATTTTTGAATGATGGTGGTGATGAGATTCATTTTGTACTAAATAAGAATTGAGATCAATGCGATTTTAAGCGGATATTGGAATGAATAAAGTTTTAGGTTTTCATTTCTCTTCTTCTTTTAATTTCACTTATATTTGATATATATGTTAAATTCTATATATGTAATATAAATATAATTGTAAATATTTTATTTAATATTTCACTTTTTATTGGTTGTTTCCTCGGCATAAATTTTTGTTGTAAATTTTAAAAAGTAGAGTGTCATGGATATTTATTATTCTTTTTATTTGATATTTTGATATAATTATTATTTATTATATGATGAAATTGTAACGTTTTAAGTACTTTATATTGTCTTTAATTTTATAGTTGTATGATGATTAAATGATCTTTGTCATATTAATTGTGATTATTATTTATATGTGAAAGTAATATTAATAAAATAAATTATTTTTAGAGATATGATTAATGTAAAATTATAAATTATACAACATAATATATTGGAGAACTATTTTACATTTTTAATAGATATTATCTTATAAATTTAAAAATCATTCTTCCAATTTTGGACTCGCCATGAAACCAGAAAACTCCAATCACTGCGATTCATTACCAAGTTGAACATTCAATCTCCGAAGCCATATCGAGTGGAGTATCATATGAAAAACATCAAATCTCCTGGGAGGATCATTGATTACAAAATGATGTTGAACCTGCTTCACTCTCTCCTTCATTCTCAAGTATTCATCTTGAGTTATTCCCATCAAAATTTTCTTGAGATTTGGCAAATCACTAAGCGAAACCTGAATGGAAAATGAGTCCCAATTCAGGACGTCGCTGAAGGGGATGATGTAGTGCTGTGATATGAGAACCGGAACACATTCGACATAAATTGCTTCCACGACTCTAGGACTAGCAACTTCATGACCACTTGGGCATATGCAAAATTTGCTCTTCCTCATCATTTCGTTGTAATCAACACCCTCTGGAATTTTTTCATAAACCAGTACATCTTTATCTTTCTCCTTCCAGTGCTCAAAAAGTGCTGGCCTAATTTTGCCATGAGCTTGACCTGCAAAGAATGCTAATATGGTACGATTTGCTGCCAGTAATCCTCCAGTTAGGCCTGTGACTTGCCCTGTTTGTAGATGAATTTCTGGAAATGATGCATCCTTCTCCGGTTTGAAGCGCTCAGAGGTATTTGCATTGCATAACACTCTGATTGAATTGTGGAACAACTCTGGCACGTACCATGTCACCCATGGAGCCTGTGACAAATAAAAAAGACCAAGACCAAACTCGGTATTAGTTTATCAGTTATCAAAACTTGATGACAGTATTCGATTCATACCCAGTTGTGGCAAGAGAGCATGAAGTGATCAGCTCCAAGGCTTCTGTTCCAATAAGGATATCTGTTAGAAATCATCCTGACGTAATCAACAACACTTCGTTTTAGGCCACCTTTATCCTTGGTCCTCTGATCATATAGGTAAGTACGAATCTCGACAACGCTGAAGGGAAGAAAATATACTTGAGCTTCATCAGGATCATAAGTTCTGAAATGAGTATTGGTTTCCATTAATGAGAAGAACAAGCCTTCCGTTGAGAAAATGTATTTGCAGGGACCATTGTGAAACAGAGGTGGCTCTCCCTCTTCGTAAACGAAGATTTTGAACAAATTCTCCATCAACAGGTAACTCCTGGACAGATTTGAACAGGTTCAAAACACGTCATTACTAGTTGTTCATTGGGTGTAAGTACGATCTATATGTGCATAACAATCGAAAAGATTAGTAAGGGTGAGATCATATCTTAGTAATGCACCAGATAATATAATATAATGACGAACTGTAAGCTTGTGAAAGTGAAGTTATAGAACTTGAAAATTCTGTTAAGAACAGCGAAGACAAAATCCAATCTTTTCATTTGATTACTACCAAAATCTCCATTTTTATTTCTCCTATTCTCCGGGAAAACCACTGACTTTAAACATGGTCAACAGAGGGTATGGATTCATACCGGTAGAACAAACAAGCATTCCTATATATACCACCTTGTGGAGCAAAGCCCACATCTCTGATGTCTGCTGTACAATTGGGGTTCTGTGAAGCCTCCTTTATCAAAGATCTGGCAGTGGCAAGACTTTCTTCAACCCTTCTCAGCTTTCTATCTCCTTTCCAGGAGTTTTCTTCCTTCAAACTTTTATTTCGATTTACAGGGACGTTGTGCTTCTTCTGGTCCTAAATGCATTAACAGAACAACTCTCACTTAGGTAAGGAAGTTCTACATATGTTTGAAGCACACGTCCAAGAATACTTCCAAGGAAACCAGAAAAGATTAAGGAAACCCTTTATAAAAATTTCCCACAGAATTAAAGATAGATTAACATTGCCAAAATCACAAACGAATCAGAAGACATTTGGAAGAAGAGTAGAGAGGCAGTGACAAAAGAATAATTCAGCCCAATGATGCTATTCCATACCAAAATCACCAGAACAGCAAGAAATAATGATGCTAAAGCACAGAATGTCACTTCAGGATGCGTTCTGCATAATTGCCTCATTCCTTCAACTTCCTCTCTAACTTTTCTCTATGATCTGTTCTTGCACGACCACTATAATTCCGGGTCACATTACTGTCTGAAATTGAGAATGTCCTGTAGACCTGTCATGTATATTGAAGGGAACATTCTGCTCGCTAGACAACTGACATTCCGAGGAAAACTGAGTAACGTAAGCATGCTATATTTAGAAATAAACATGTTTATATTTATGAGAAGCTAAGCTTTGACATGATGTATTATTCATTAAATAAGCTCCAAATTTGACTTTGGTTGCCAGCGAGTATCAACCACAACACTTCCCTTGAGGAAGCCTACTTCTACAAGATGATAATCATTCTCTGTATGTGCTATTATTGGAAACTCCTAAGAAGACCAAGCTTGACACTTCTTTACAATAACCAATTCCACTATCTTGTACATATATTCATTGCTTTTTCCAATAGAATTAAAGTTTCTCCAGTGACATTCTCTGATCATGTGATGTATCTCTTAACAGCCTTGGTTTATAAAAATGTATAATTTCTTAGTCACGTATATGGCTCTAGTCAAGCATTTTAAAGCAAAGTGATTTAGGATAAACTAAAGAACTTTCATTTCTCTATTAACTCTTGTTGAAAATATGACTTTGAAACAGTCAAAGATATTATCAGAATATTATCTTTAAGTTCAGATTTTATCTTATGCTGATTTAAATTGATTTAGATTAGATGTTATCTGTTTTTAAATTTTAGATAGAAAAAGGCTGTATAAATAGACAAGTTTCGATTCAATAATATAACAGTGTTCTACGACTAAACCTTTTTCTTTCTCTTCTCTTTCATTTATTATGCTTCAGCTCTATAAAAAACAACAACTCTCTTTGGCTAATCCTAAGGGATTTTAATAACACATTGTGTAACTCAGAGGCAAAAGGGAATATGTGTTTAAAGAACTTCAGTGAAAACTTGTAGCGCCCCCTTACCGTAGGGTATACACCGGGACGCCTGGAGTTCATTCCGGTACATATTCTACGATAAGGGCGAGCTACGTTCGATCACTACGTTCACTTCATATGGCATCATATCATTAATTACTTATAAAGCATCATAAGAAAATCACAATATTTTTGAAACCAACTTTTCCTCATTTCATTTCTCAAAACTAAAAGTTTACATTGTGTCTTTCAACCTTTACTACATGTACATTAACAAAACCTAGTACAAAAGTACTACATGAAAGAGGAAAATAAATCAAATCTATCTAAGCCATCAAAAAAATCCCAGTTGACCGACCTTTGAGCCATGACTTCTCTTACCCAATTCGCAATCTACACGGCAGTAGAGCCTTTCCTTAGCTAAAGTCGTCTCTCGGTCGTGAAAAGACAACGTTGCAATTTTGATGAGTTTTGCGAACTTAATTTGGTAACCATCATCGATGGTTCACTTAATTCATGCAACACATCAATTCATATAACAATTATGACGTAACTTTGCATTTTACATTAGTAACACATTTTCACTTAAGCATAAGCAATTTTGCATTTAACTAAATCAAACCTACTCAACAAGATACATATGAAATGCTCATGAGACACTTTTTTAATTATTACGTTGTTGTGACTGAGTGCCTGTACTGTCCCATATAGGGCTCATTAAACGTTGAGCCTAAGGCTTTGAATCATTTTTAAGTTCGAGGCTCAGTTTCACTCGTTGAGCTTTAAGCTCTAATCGGTGGCTACTCAGGTCACAACTGCCTTTATCTGAGTATGCATTCATAAATGGAATGTATGCACTACAATCAATCATATTATAACGTACTTAGGTCTTCACATTCACATTCAAGCAACACTTCAGTATTTCAATCCACATTACAAAATCATCGGACCTCCTGTCCGGAATCCATAATCAAACACATTCATTTATCATTCAAAACATGAATTATGCAAACAAGTAATTAAGTGAGACCATCTAGGTTACTCACAAGTTGCTCCCGAAGCTAATGCCTGGAAGATCCGACAATGTCTGGAGGTTGACGTTCCAGTTGCTCCTCTATAACAAATAATGTACACAATATCACAATTTGCACAATCATAAGTATTCAATAATGCACATGCATGAATGAATTATGTACAATGCATGTTCATGATAATCCCAGGTAATTTTCATCACAAAATCGATCTCATATCAAAACTCATCTAAATATAATTTATACTTAGGTTTATACCTCACTAGAACCATTGAAATCACAATTGATTACTCACTGGCTTACTTTTAGATTTTCCAAAACACCCCTTTCGAGTCTACTGTTCACCTTCAATCAGAAGGTGAAAATGAGTTAATTAGGTCAAACTTTCTTCTAGAAATGTGTTCTACATCTCTTATCTTTCCATCGATACCAAAATCACTTGATTTGGTTCAGTGAATCAAAAGATATACTTCAAACATTTTTGGACTGCTCTTGTCTAAACAGTATACTATGCATAACTTCCATCTAGAATTTAAACATCTTAGAGACTGAATTAGATTCCAATTTCTACATACCATTTGTATCCCCATGTTTCTAGTTTACCACTAAATAAAAATCATTACATTTGGATCAGTAGAGCTCTAGAAATTATCAAAATACCGAAGTATGTTCAGTTTAATAACACCAGTTCATATTACTTAAGAGCACACTCACTATACCCGTCCCACTCTTTTCACTCAATCTTTCTCCATTCATTTCAGATAGCTATGATTCTTGGTGGAAATGTAGATCAATATCTTATGAATCCAATGGTTCAAGAATCAGATCATTTAGAGGTCTAATGAAGAAGTTATGATCAAAAGAAGCAACCATGTTTATGACCTCAATCAAAATGAACCTATTTTGGCGCGATTTCCATAACTTTTAGAAACAATGTCGGATTGATCTCGTTTTGGACTATTGGAAAGAGGACTTCGACATCTAAAACTTTCATGAAGACCTCGAAGACCAATTCTATCTCTTAACTTTTGTATTGTCTCACTTTTGCTTCGTCTTACTTTGCTTCGTCTTACTTTTGTATTGTCTTACTTTCACTTAGTTTTACTTTTGTATCGTCTTACTTTGCTTCGTCTTACTTTTATCGTCTTACTTCTATCGTCTTACTTTTATCGTTTTACTTTCATCGTCTTACTTTTATCTTCTTACTTCTATCGTCTTACTTTTATCGTCTTACTTTCATCGTCTTACTTCTATCATCTTACTTTTATCGTCTTACTTCTATCGTCTTATTTTTATCGTCTTACTTTCATTGTCAGAATGTCTTCACTTATAAAGATCATAACTTCTAACTCCGATGTTCAAAATTTTCATAATATATACCGTTGGAAAGATAAAAGAAAAATCTACAACTCTAAAAAGACAACTTTGCCAAAATCATTCTAGATTAATCCAGATTTTCTTCCGAAGTCAGAACACGAATTTTACAATCAGCTCTCAATGTCCTGCACCCAGTTCTCAACTTCATGACAACTTTTTAGATTCTTAGAGATATAATTAAAATTCGATGTCTTCATACGAAATGTATCCATATATCTCTAATTTAATCCAAATCAAGAATCATCTCGTTCGGATAACTAGAGAAAAAGTTATGGCTAACAGACCGAAGCACACTCAGTGAACATTTTCTAGATTTTCAACCTTTCAATATTTTACAACACCCAATCGCCCATATTCGTTCAAAACACCAAATTAACACTATAACCAAAATTTTCATCCCCAACAACACAATATTTATGAACAAACACGTAAATGTCATTTTTCATGCAGATGATAGTAACTTATCAATTTTATTTCATAAATCCCCAACTCTAAAGGATTTATTCACTACTTACCTGCTGAAAACTCCAAAATCTTCAAGGCCTAAACTCTACACGATTTTCGCACTTCACTGAGTACAATGACCAGCTTCTGGTTTTTCTTAGGGTAGAGGACTTAAATGGCAAAGTGAGTTTGGTGTAGGAAAGGAAAAGCATAGAATCTCTTAGCAGGTGTTTGATGGAAAACTCTGTGTATGGGAAGAAAATTTGAAGAAGATGATAAGGAAGAAGGAACTTAGATAAGACTTAACCTGTCAACTCTCAAAGAATAGTAATCTACTTCTAGCAAAAGTACAAAAGCCTAAGTGACACTTGCCACTTTCCCAAGACCTAAGCTCTAACTTAGTTTCTTTTGAAACTAACTCCCTTAACTTTAATCTTTACAATCCAACTATCTCTAAAGCTTCTTTTAATTTATTTTTCCTATATTCTTAAATTTTCAAAATTTATTCCTAAATTCACCAAAATTCACAAATACCATATTCGTACCAACTAATGTAATATCCAGTATAAATAAAATTCAAATTCTCGAAACTTCCAAAGATCACAACTCAATCCAATTATACCCGGAATTATTCATGAATGCATGTATAATTATTTTCATGTGCAACCACTATGTATAAGTGTATGGCATATTATGCATAAACATGGAATTGCATCTCTAACTCTCATTAATCACTCATATTCACCATTCTAACCCTCCCACAAGTCATGGGATATTATAATTAGGAACCTAATGAGTCATACATAAAAAGAAATTAAAAAGAGAAAAATCAATTTAAATAAAGTTGGACTCAATTGTAAATTTTGATAAACTTCTTGATTAAATGATTTCTATTTAAAGGAAATTAGCACAAGGAGCTATATAATTAGAATTATAATTTATAATTATTGTCAATATATTAGGAACCTAATGAGTCATACATAAAGAGTAATTAAAAAGAGAAAATTTAAGTTAAATTGTTGGGACC
>JAOSBP010000009.1:6948036-6962424 GCA_027563825.1 Erythroxylum mucronatum
AGAGGTTATTAAGTGAAACCGAACCGGACCACTGACCGGTTCAGACCATTTCCGGTCGGACCGGCCGGTCCGGTCCGGTTTTTAAACCCTTGAACAGAACTTATGAAATTAAATATTAAACAAACTACAACTGACCATGAATTGGCATAACGAGGTGTGATCTATGTTGAGATTTGATAGCCGGTGGTTTTACTCCCATCCATGGCTTTTTCTTTTTTTTTCACCATCACGCTTACCTCTAGCCCTAATCTGTGTTCTTTCACCTGGACCTTCCAATGAGACTCCTTCCTCCAGCCTTAATCACACCCAAAACATAGACCCGAACTTTCAAATTCCTTCCCCTGTCAAGAATCCAATAGCTGTAGGTGTATCTATACAAAAGCAATTGTCACTGTCCCCTGAGATTTCCCCTTCTACGGAACCAACATTTTCTTCAAACCCTCAAGTTCTAAATGTTAGGCCCCGTTTTCGGAACCCAACATTCGAAGACCTTTGACGGATAACAATACTTGCCCTTAACTATACTAATCCTACTTTAGGGACAATCTGGAATAACCTTCACTAAGGCTGTTAAATTTAAAAGAGGACTTTACAAGCAAACAAGCAAATGAACAAAGGCAGACGAATGCCACCAAACATACGAAAGGGCGAAAGCAGATGAATGCTCCAAGGCAGACGGATGCCACGGAACAGGCGAATGGATGAAGGCAAACGAATGCCACAAAGTAGACGAACGCGAAGGCAGACGAATGCGTGAATGCAGACGAATGCCACAAGGTAGACGAATGCCGCGAAACAGACGAATGAATGAAGGCAGATGAATGCCACAAAGCAGACGAAGGGGCGAAGGCAGACGAATGCCGCGAAACAGACGAATCAAGAATGTAGACGAAACAAGAAGAGACAAACGAAACGAACTTGCAGACGAAACCTGAGTCAATTTCTGATAAAACAACATTTAAGACGATGGATTCCTATAGACGAAATGACGTCATCACAGACAATGTGACGTCATTACAGATGAAGCGGCTTATGTAGACGATACATTTTGATAGACGATGCATTCCTATAGACGAAATGATGTCATTACAAACGAAGCGTCTTATACAGACGATACATTTAGGATAGACGATGCATTCCTACAACTGAAATGATGTCATTACAGACGATGTGACGTCATTACAAACGAAATTTCTTATACAGATGATACATTTAGGAAATCTCCTACAGACGAAATGACGTCATCACAGACGATGTAACGTCATTACAAACAAAGTGTCTTATACAGACTATACATTTAGGACAGACAATGCACTCTTATAGACAAAATAACGTCATCACAGACGATGTGACACCATTACATACGATACATTTAAGATAAACGATGCATTTACCCCTTATAAAAAGCATAACTTTCGACTTTATAGTCTTAAGTTTCTATACTATACATCAATGAAAAGCAAGAATTGGATCAAATACATCAACCCCAGGAAGATGCACATACTCATGGGGACCTTCAATTTACGCATTTACTCAAACAACAAAACTCATACACCACTTGAATTCACCAATACAGTTTCAAACAAGGGCTTAACCCCTAAACACAATCTATACAAAATGTTCAATGTTTACATGCTTATCCCAAAAGTGAATTACTAACTTAGTGACAAAAGCTACTATCTTGGAGTTTGCCCAAAAACCTTGAAAGGATCACTTATCTTCTTAATCTGCACCTAAGGAGGGAATAATGAGGTGAGCTACACGGCTCAGTGGTTAACATATATATATAACCATTGGCAACTGACCACTTATTCAAGCATATGCATATGTATATCTAGTATTCATACTCTATTTAAGAATTTGAACATGCTTCAATGAATCTTAACTTAATACACAGCATACGTTTCAACCATCAACAAAACACTTTAGTTTTCTTGTGTTAGTTTTGGTAGACAAAAGTGCCAGATTGCGGAATTGCTCCTCCTTGCTTGTATTTCTTTTTTGTTTCTTGTATACATATTTTACGACTACGTATGCTGTTGGTGTGCAAGTCGAGGAATTGGGGAGAACTTTTATCGATGAAGAGCTTCGATGCACCTTGTCAACTGTTCATTATATTAACATCCAATTCATTTGAAATTGCTCCTATTAATTGCTTATTAACCGTCACTCAATTTTATTGAGCTAGGAAGACTAAGTTCTTGTGTGTTTAGTGAGTTTCAAATAGGACTTATGAAATTAAATATTAAACAAACTACAACTAACCATGAATTAGCATAACAAGGTGTGATCTATCTTGAGATTTGATTTAAATTTTGTTATAAAAATCGATCAGATTAGATCAGGTTTGCAGCTAAATAAGATTAAAGGAATAATGAACAAACATATAGATTTTACGTAAAAAAAAACTCCCAAACTAGTGTAAAAATTACGGGTAAAGATAAAAGAATTTAACTACTAATAAATTGGAGAATTATAAGGAGAGAAACTAGACCCACAAAAATACATAGAATATTTTTGTCTCTCTCGCTTTTTTTCTCTCACCTTACGTCTCTCTTATTGTTCTGCCCATGCTCTCTCTTTGTTCATCTCTTGCCTATTTATAGGTTAGAGAATGAAGATATGGTTGTCCAAATTGGCTAACCATTTTTTGTTGTCTTATTAGGCATATTAGGCACTGAATTTCGATGCCTAACATGCCTAATAACTAAGTTTGACAATTCTCCCACTTGAAGATTTGATTGAGAGTCAATCAGATCTTCACACTATTCTTTCTACCTTGTCGCTTCATGTTACTTACGTCTCTGTCAGGCTACACGAGGATTGATACCACATAAACTTGTCACTATTGATTGCTTTTGTCATAAAATCTGTCAGGTTATCCATTGTCTGAATTTTCTGCATGTCCACCATTCCTTCTTCCACTTTCTCACGAACGAAATGATATTGAACTCGGATGTGTTTTGTCTTTGAATGAAATGTTGGATTCTTTGCAAGATGTAAAGTACTTTGACTATCACAATATAAAGTAATATTCTCTTGTTTATTCCCAAGTTCTTCCAACAACAACTTCAATCACACTGTTTCTTTATTAGCTTATGTAGCTGCTACATATTCTACTTTTGTTATTGATGTAGCCACAACTGACTGCAGTTTTGAAACCCAGCTCACAGCTCCTTTAGTTAGTGTAAACATATATCTTGTAGTGGATTTACTTTTATCAAGAGCACCTGCATAATCAGCATCAACATATCATTTGATAGTAAAATCTGGTCCTCCGTAACATAATGCAACATCTGAGGTTCCCTTGATATATCTGAGAATCCTCTTAACATTATTCCAATGCTCTCGATCAGGATTCGTCATGTATCAACTAACTACTCCTACTGCATGTGCAATGTATGGTCTTGTACAAATCGTAACGAACATTAAGCTTCCCACTGCTGATGCATATGATACTCGAGACATCTTCATCCCCCCTTCTTCATTGTTAGGACTCATACTTGAGAATAACTTGAAATTAACAGGAAGAGGGATATAAATTGACTTACAATCTTGCATGTTGAATCGTCGCAAGATCTTCATCAAATAATTCTTTTGAGAAAGTCAAATCTTTTTATTATTTATGTCTCGGTAAATTTGCATCCCTAGAATCTTGTTTGCTGATCCCAAGTCCTTTATTTCAAATTCCCTAGCCAACTGTGCCGTCAATTCTTTGATATGATCATTATTTGGGCCTACTACCAACATGTCGTCTACATACAACAGGAAGACCATAATATCAACTTTCTCAAACCTCTTAAAATATTCACAAGGATCTGCATTTAGCCTGCTGTATCTAAGGCTCATGAGAAAGAAATCAAATTTCTTATGCCAACACCTTGGTGCCTGCTTTAAACCATATAGAGATTTGTTTAACCTGTAAACCAAGTTCTCTTTCCCTTTTTTGTTCAAAATCTTTTGTCTGGGGCATATAAATTTCTTCTTCAATATCTCCATGAAAAAATGTAATTTTCACATCTAATTGCTCAATATGCAAGTCAATTGTAGCACACATCACCAGGACTACTCGAATTGTGGTGAGTCGAACCACAGGAGAAAATATTTCGTTAAAATTAATTTCTTCTTTTTGATCATATCCTTTCACCATCAATCTAGCATGATATCACTCTAGTTGATCGTCACTACTTCGCTTGATCTTATAAACTCGTTTATTGCCAATAGGCTTTCTTCCTTGTGGTAGTGATACCAGCTCCCATGTCTTATTCTTATGTAGAGCTTCAATTTCTTCCTGCATTGCTGTCATCCACTAAGATACATCTGAACTATTCATTGTTTATTAAAGAGTTGATGGCTCTCCGTACTCAGTTAAAAGACAATATGCAATATTGCTCTTTATAATACAATTTGAGTGCCAGCTTGGTGCTCTTCTTGTGCAAGTTGATCTCTAAGTATCTGAAATATAGATTCGACTGGTTCTTGCTCCTTGTGCTCTGGTGTAGCTTCAGAAGAATCATTTTAATCAAATTCCCTTTCCATTTGTACTATTGTAATATCAAAATTCTCTTTTGAAGTACTAACATCTTCTATTTGCTCTTGATCATTATCTTCCAAGAAAATAACATCTCTGCTGATAACAATCTTATGGGTAGTGAGATCCTACAACAATACCCCTTTACTCCTTCAGCATATCCTAAGAAAATACATCTTCTGGATTTTGGATCTTGTAAACATGCTTTTCATGATAAAATATAAAACATTTTTCTTTCATAAAATCAGTTTAAAGATACACTTATAGTTTTGTCGTTTATCACCAAGTATGCTTACGTGTTGAGTGTCTCTTCTTGAACTACACAATTTACAAGTCATTATTTACAAATCGTTTAATCATTTATTTCCACTATAGGAAATAAAGCATTACAACTATCAATTCGATTTTAACTACTATAAGTTATTCCATTGGTTTCCATTTTAGAATCTAACTCTAAAATTTACTTAAAACGTTTTTTTTAACATTATCCCATCCGCTTAAATCATAATATGGCTAAATAGGTCACGCTAACTTTTTCCATTTGATTTTTAATGAAAACAATATTAAGATTTCAGGTTATTTACACCTTAATTGTAATTGAACTTCAACAAATCACACCGTCAATTACTTTCCTCTTTAGGGTCGAATTGTCCTCACTACACATATATATATACTATTCCACTTTCTTTCAAACTTTTCAACACATTTTACCTAAGGTCCATACCAAGCATCATTTAAACTCATCAAACCAAAAATTACAAATTTTCTCCAATATTTCGTAGCTTGGCCGAATACACACTCTTTCACTATCCTTCCATTTTTCTTAACACATCTTCTCTTCATTATACATAAATGAACTCAAACTAATTCTAATTCAATCCTTTACTTCACTGACATCAAATCCATATCTTGTACATCATAACCCTAACCTTGGTTTCTTGATTCACTTTTGTTGTTTTCAACCTTTACATGCTTTCAAGTTTATTATCTACTCCTTAATAAGTCAAAAATAACCTTTGATCTTAAATAACTCCGTTCCATATGAAATCCACAAAATAAACAACTTAAACTAAGAAAAACTTACCACCTTTTCTCCAATCTCTTAGGAAATTGGTGAACACCAATCCTAAGTCAAGATTTCTTCAATTTCTACTCCAAATCTACCAAAAATGGCACCTCTCTTCTTCCTCTTCTCCTTGGCCGAATTCTCCCTCTCTCTCTCTTCTTTTCTTCCTTTCTTTTTGGTTCTCACGAATCCTCCTTTCAAATGAACCAAACTTTGTTTTCTTTTGCCTTTTGATAGTATAATACTTTACATGTCATTTTCTTATTAAACATCTTAAATGACCCATCATCATTTAATTTAATGTTTCTTAAACCATATGGAGTATTGTAATTGGTCAATAAATGTGAGTCATTTAAAATTTATTAATTAACTCCATTTATGTAAAAGACCAATTCACCCTTTCATAGATTACTACACTTATAAACCAAATTAAATCTCGAAAATATTCCACAGCGATCTCACCATCAAATTGACCATGTGATACTTTAATTAGAATCATTACTTAGTTATTTGGTGCCTCAAAAAATTTGAATGATTTTAAAATCATTAATACTCATTATTTTTCATAAAGTACATTTTTGTCCTAAACTTATGAAATTCGTAAAATTCACCCGATTAGACTTGTTTTCAATCATTTTTTTTAGGTTAGATCCTTAAAATCCCTATTCAAGTGAAAATACTGTTTACCCAATTTTACTATTTATTCAAAAATACTATTAACCGATAATAAAATCTATTAACTTAATAGAAGGGAAAGTTCCGGATTTTACAATCGGTCCACCAAAACATCAAATTTCAAATTTCGGCGTTATTTAACACTTAGCTCAATATCTTGCATCCAACTTAACTTGAGTAATGGCTTACACGTTTCTTTCAACTAAACTCATCAGCTCTTTTTCTTCTTCTTTTTTTTAATGTCTTATAGCCCTTATTTTTGTAAATTAGTATGTAAACAACTTTCTGATCTTTTATTGAGCATCCAAACCAAACCTCACGCTGTAGCTCGTAATTTTTATGACACAGTCAAGCATATACTGAAAGTTCCAATTCTCATCGCAAAGGAAAAACCGACAACTATACACAATGTATCATTTGTCTTCTGTTAGCAAGTATAAGAAATAACCATACGCATCGATGTATTGTGTTAAGGAAGTACAAGAAAGTATAAAGTTTCATGTGTATTTTCACACCATCTGATACTAAAGTAGATATCCTCACATAGGTCAGAACGCTAAACAGTAAACATCACAAGACCACTAAAATGATCTGAACAAAATTATTACTTGGATTGCAAGACGACTATTTTGGATATCCATGACATGCAAGAATAAGCCTCTCAGCATTTCTATGCATGGATATTCTGCAAAAGCAGAAGTAATTTGGCATTCTTCAACTCCTCGACTATCTAAGGTAGATGCTATGCCTTTGCATAACAGCCACTAGTCAAAAAAGAAAAGGGAAAAACACACAAGACACAAGATCAAAATGAAAAAGAATCTCAAATGATCAATAAGTAAAAAATTGTAAATCCGAAATGTCCAAAAATAATTACTTTTGTAGGAGAACTATAAAAGAATACGAGTGTATTCTAGGTATATCAAGCAGAAATGACCATTGGATCACCTCCCAAAACATCTCAGTACTGAAGATGTAAGAGTTGAAGAAAGAAACTTCATCCCAGTAGAACCTCCAGGAAAGTAGGAAATGGCATAGTAGGATAGTGCAACGATCTAACAAAGAGAGAAAAGAGATCATTTTACGAAAATAAAGAAATATAACTTCAATGGGAATTATATCATAATGGTACGCACAATTCTAGTGCGTGAGATTAGTTCGAAAAGTAACAAGCGCAGCCGTGCAATATACAAAATCATCAAACTTGGTAAACAAATTTTTTGGACAACTATGCTGTAAGTCGATTAATCCCTTTCAAGCTTAAGGGAAGAGAGAGATATATTTCATACTTAAAAAATACTATAAATTGGCCAAAAGATGCTTACTCAAATGAATTAAATTTCTAGCAAGACAGACTTGGCTGTAGACAGATCAAGAATTCCAAACAATTAACAACATATCAAGAAATCAAACTCAAGGAACAATGCCAGCACTCATATTATGAGGTCAGATATAGGACACACACATGAAACTAAAATGGAGTCCGAGTTATATGTACCTGTAAAACAGAGAAGAGAACAGAAAGAATGTAACTGTGAGCCACCGTTGAAACATATACAGTTCCCACCATGGTACCTAAAAATCCCAGTGTAAAAGGTAGCCTCTGTTCACAAAAAATATCAAAGCAAGATGATCAATATATCAAGGATTTCTCCAATTCAAATTTGTCAAGAAACTATAGAACCCCAAAATTTAAATAACTGGCTGAAGTCCACGAATTAGTCATATATTATTGATAAATCACAAGAGATGGGGGTGACTCAACTTGAATTCGAGAGACTCTGATAAGATTCAAGAAATCATTCATCTAAGAATTGATCATAAATTGCAGCAAAGAACGCAAAGAAGAGAACCTACTAGTACCTCTTTAGAAATCATATGTGAAATCTGATTCCTGGGACCCTTGAGTGGGAAAAATGAAGCGATGATGAAGGCAGAACCAATAGTAAAGCAGATAGCGAATTTCTGAGGAACCAAGACCATGACAGGAAGGAACATGGTGAATGCAATGAAGATAAAGAATACCCCGGCGGCAAGGAGCATCGCAAAATACATGACGGATTTCCCAGAAGGGACATTGCTAGATGCAGACTGAAAGCTCCCTGGCAAATCCCTGACAGCTTTTGAGACCCTGAATACAATTCGATTGTAAAAGGTAAAAGGAATTATGAGATCCGATCTCGAAATATAGAGTTAGGTAACATTGGAAGATTGAGGAATGTAGTGGGAGAAGAAGAAGAAGAAGAAGACTAAGTACACGTTGAGAGTGTCGGTGAGTTTGCTGGAGGTGGTACTGACAGCGGCCTCGAGATCGAGGGAATTGGATTCCTGAGAGGCGGTGTATGCATTCCAATCGGCAAGCACAGATGAGGACTTGAGTTGCTCGCTTCCACTCCCACTACTGCTAGGGCCTCCAATGAACCATGCTTGTGCTGTTTTCTGCATACTTTCTTTCTCAATGATTTGGGAAGAAAGGAACAGATGATACTAGTTAGTATCTATCTTTGAGAGCATGAGCCACGTGTTGCAACAATACGTATTAGCTCTCCCTAATCTTTCGGAAATTTTATGTTTAAGCAGAGCAGATGTTACATCTAATCTAATCGCTTTTTTAACAGCGAATTGCCACTGTCGCATGGAATATCGAGTGATATTTGTGACTGAATTGGTCTTTTACCAACTGAATCGCGTGACACTTAAATTATATATTTTGCAATTATGTCGGTCTCTCCTTCAAATGCTAAAAATAAAGTTAACATAATTTAGTAAAGATGCAAGATAAAACAAGAATAAGAATGAAAAAACTTGGAGAACGTTTATATTGCTTTAAGAAAGTTTTACAAGGTAAATGCTAAGAACTCTCTATTCTCACTCTCTCTGTGCCTCTATATAAATGAAGTCCCTCGGTTATTTATAGCCTTCCACCTCCTCAATAGACGGCTATGATCTATTTGATTCAAGGGCTCACAATGGTCATCAAGAATTCTCTACAACTATCTACATATTCAAGTATAATCTACAATTATCTACAAGGTTCTAGAGTCTTCTACCTATCTTTAGTCTTAATCTTGAATATGGAAGAATAGTGTGAAATCTTCTAGAGAATTCTAGCTTAGCCTCCCCATCTAGTGGGAATTTTGCGGTGCGTGACATTCTCCCCCACTCATTCGGGCAACGCCCTCGTGGCGTAATTCTTGTATGCCTCAATCACATCCTTGTAGTCCCATAATGTGAGTTCATGCTTCCAATTTGCCTCACTATCAGGTAGTCCCTTCCATTTGACAAAGTACTCCACATAGCTTGGATGGGTACCCTTCCTCGATATAACATGATGTGCTAAAATTTCCTCTACCTCACGCTCTTGAGAAGTAGTGATAACTCTGGGTGCTCTCCTCGAGTTTCCCCTACTTGGCTCCTCCTTGTCGACATGATACATCTTCAATAAGCTCACATGGAAAACTGGATGCATCTCCAAATGTGAGGGTAATGTCAATTGATAGGCCAGCTTACCAACCCTTTTCCTCACGGGGAAAGGGCACTCATATCGGCTTACTAGCCTCTTGTGCACCTTGGCGAACTGTCAACATTGATAGGGAAGGAGCTTCACCATTACTAAGTTTCCTTTCTCAAACTCCAAGTGTCTCCTCTTAATGCCCGCCCATTTTTTCATTCGTTTGACAGCCCTTGCTAAGTGTGTTTGTGCCATGTCGGTTTTCTCATGCCAACCCTTGGCAAACTTGAATGCGACAGGACTTGAACCCTTGTACCCAATCGCCAAAGTGTGAGGAGTCATTAGTTGTTATCCCGTGGCAATCTCAAACGGACTAGCTCCCGTTGACTCGCTCTTTGGGAAATTATATGAGAATTAGGCAACCTCAAGCAACTTAGCCCAATCATGTTGGTTGGCACTCACATAATGCCTAAAAAATAATTCCAACAATGCATTCACCCTCTCGGTTTGGCCATTGGTTTGAGGATGAAAGCTTGTAGGGAAGCTAAGCTCAGACCCCAATAGTTTGAATAGCTCCATCCAAAAGCTCCCAGTGAAACCAGCTTCTCGATCACTCATAATTGTCTTCGATATACCCCAATACTTCACCACATGACGAAAGAATAGGCGTGCGACATCCTCGGTTGTAAATTTTGTAGGCAAGGGGATGAACACTCCATACTTGTTAGACCGGTCTACCACCACCATATTGTTGCTACATCCATTGGATTTTGGTAGAAATGTGATGAAATCTATGGAGATACTCTCCTAAGGCTTCTCCGGAATAGGCAATGGTTCTAGCAAACCTGCTTGCTTTTGTTGATCCACCTTGTCTTGTTGGCACACAAGACAAGTCTTCACATATAGATCAATATCATCGCTCATTTGGGGCCAATAATAAGCACATTCAATGAGTGCCAACATGCGATGTACACCAGGATGTCCCACCCATTTGGAGTCATGGCACTCCTTGCTGATTTCTTTCCTCAACCCTTGCCACTTCAACGCATACACTCGATCACCTTTGGTAGTAAACACCCCATCCTTAAGCCAAAATTTGCGTGTCTTCCCCGACTTGCCAACTCCATCAAACTCTTGGCTTGTGGGTCATGCTCCATTCCCTCCTTGGCTCGATCCACCAAAGGAAAATTCGGACTTGTGATGGCGGCTAGCTCGACCTTTCTACTAAGTGCATCGGTCATCACATTGGCCTTGCCTGGCTTATACTCCATCATAAAATTGAACTCCGCTAAGAAAGCTTGCCACCTAGCTTGCTTTAGCATCAACTTCTTTTGGTTAAGGAAATAGCTTGTGGCAACGTTGTCGGTCTTAAACACGAACTTGAACCCTAACAAGTAATGCCTCTAAGTCCCAAGTAATGTACCACTACAGTCATCTCCTTCTCTTGGACGGTATAGTGGTGCTTGGTATCATTTAGCTTACGACTCCTATAAGCTATCGATTGTTCATCTTGCATCAAAACACCGCCAAGAGCAAAATTGGAAGCATCAGTATATACCTCATACGCTTTGGTGTGATCAGGAAGGGCCAACATCGACTCCTCCATCACTTCTTTCTTCAACGCTTCAAACGCTCCTTGACATTTGGCATCCCAAGCCTAAACTCTATTCTTCTTCAATAAATCGGTGAGGGGAGACACGAGGGAGGAATATCCCTTGATGAACTTATGGTAATAGTTGACAAGGCCAAGAAAGGAACGTAACTTATACACCTTCCTTGGTGGCTCCTAATCATGGATAAATTGCACCTCAGACTTGTCCTTCCTCAGCTTGCCTCCTCTCATAATGTGCCCCAAGAACATGACTTCATGTTGAGCAAAAGCACATTTCTCCCTCTTCACATATAGCTTGTTTTCTCTTAAGATTTGGAAAACTTGTCGTAAGCACATTATGTGCTCTCCCAATGTTTTGCTATATACCACAATATCATCCAAGTACACCACAACAAATTTATCCAAAAAGGGTTGCAAAACTTAATTCATAAGGGTGCAAAATTTAGCAGGTGCATTTGTGACTAAAAATTTAAAGGAACCGTACCTCGTCAGTCGTCACATATGTTGTCTTTGGCTCGTCTCCCTTCGCAATCCTTATTTGATAGTATCCTGATCGCAAATTAAGCTTGGTGAACCATCTTGCTTCCCCAAGTTGATCGAACAAGTCAGTAATCAAGGGAATGAGATACTTGTTCTTTACGGTGATCTTGTCGAGTGCTTTATAGTCGATACATAATTGGAGTGACCCATCTTGCTTCTTCTGAAAAAGCATAGGGGCACCATATGGAGCCTTTGATGGTTAGATATATCCCGCATCCAACAACTCCTTAAGTTGCCTCTTTAATTCCTTAAGTTGAGGAGGCGCCATTCGGTAGGGTACCGTCGCGGGTGGATTTGCACCTTGCACCAACTTGATCTTATGATCCACTTCTCGTTTTGGCAGAAGCTTCTTCGGCAACTTCGCAAGTTTCACATCCTTAAACTCCTTAAGGAAGTGGGCAATCTCCTTGAGTAGTCTTTGTTGTGAAGCTTGCTCCTCTTCCTTGATTGCCACAAAAAATGTGGGTTACGCCTTCTTTCACACCCTTAGCGAATTGCATGGCCAAAAGTTGCTTGGCTTGTAGACTTGTTTCTCATAAAAAAGGCACCATGCATGTATTACCCTCCTCTAAAATGCACAAAGTATTGATAAAGGGAATCGGCGCAGCCTTGACACCATCTATGAACTCCATGCCAAGCACAATTGGATAATCATCCATAGGAACAATAGAAAAGTACACAAAGCCAGACCACTCACCTAGGCACACTTTAATGCCCCGAGCAACTCCAAAGGTCAACTTTGGCTCTGAATTAACTGCCTTGAGCCATCCTTGCTCCTTTCTATACTTGAGGCCCAATTGGTTGGCTTCTTTTACTTCGAGGAAGTTATAAGTAGCTCTGGTGTCAACTAGAGCTTTTATGACTTGGTTACCTACCTTAACTTCCACGAACAAACGTCCCTTTTTCTCAGACTTGGTCACTTCCACTTTGGCTTTGATCTTGGTCTCCTCGTGCTGTCGTTGCTCCTCCCTTTCCTCGATTAAGGCGGAGAGCTTGCTCTTCTTCGGGCATTCTCTAGCCGTATGTGGTCCCTCACAAAAGAAGCATTTTATAGACGCTTTTCTCTCTTTATCCTCCTTATGGCTAGCCTCTTTGTACTTGCCATGCGTGTAGGAGCCCTTTTTGATTTGATGGGTATCTCCCCCACTCTTTCCCTTGCCGCCCTTATTGTTTCTTGGGCTTCTTGAATTCAATAAGAGACTCGGCAATGGAAATGGCTGCGGTGAGATCTTAGGCACCATGCTTTTGGCTCTTATACCAACTGTCACAAAATTGGTCTTTTACCAACGAACTGCACAGCACTTAGTTGTATATCTTGCAACTAAGTCAGCCTCTACCTCGAATGCTAGAAGGAAAGCTAGCACAAGTTAGTAAAGATGCAAGATAAAACAAGAACAAGAATGAGGAAACTTGGAGAATGTTTATATTACTTTAAGAAGGCTTTACAAGGTAAATGCTAAGAACTCTCCATGCTCATTATCTCTCTATGCCCCTATATAAATGAAGTCCCTTGGTTATTTATAGCCTTCCATCTCCTCAATGGATGGCTAGGATCTATTTGATCCAAGGGATCACATTGGCCATCTAGAATTCTCTACAACTATCTACATATTCAAGTATAATCTACAATTATCTATAAGGTTCAAGAGTCTTCCACCCATCTCTAGTCTTATCTTGAATATGGAAGAATAGTGTGGAATCTTCTAGAGAACTCTAGCTTAGCCTCTTCATCTAGTGGGAATTTTACGATGTGTGACATAGTGCAACGACAGTTTTACCGTGAACGTATTTGATACACCAAACTTTTTGAGTTTTACACTTTGAAGTTCTAACCCAAATAGTTCAAATGCATTATCAAACTAATAGAAAATCCTTGAGCTTGGTTGGTAAAAGTTTGATGATGATGTTTTTATGGTCTAAAAATAGATCTAACCATGTTCTTTGCTAGCAGATATCATTAATCTTTAACCTACTTTATTTTGTTTGCTAACATTTTAGTCGATCTTGATGATTTTCATTTTCCTTTTTAAAAAAATAATGATTAAAATTTTAAATTTTATTCAATTTTATGTTATCAATCATAATTTTAAGGGTATGGTAATATTATAACTTACCAAGGACCGTAATAGAAATTTTTAGCATATTAGGACTCAAATAAAGAATCCCTTGTTAATAGATCCCTCTAATTCTCATAAATCTTTTAACTCTTTTCTTTTGTTGTTGGCCAATATTTGTAAATAGACAACAGTTATCTCTTAGAAATTTAGCTTAAGCGTTTACCTATCTTGTTTTAGTAATTTTATTTTATTTATTATCATCATCATCACATCATCATCATCATCATCATCATCATCATCATCATCATCATGATGATGATGATGATGATGATTATTATTATTATTATTATTATTATTATTATAGCTAAGGAATTATGTGAATTCCTTAAGTATATTTTTGTCCAACAAGTCTTCATTCTTATTCCCAACCCATTTGGAATAGATAAAGATAAAGGA
>JAOSBP010000009.1:6975470-6996653 GCA_027563825.1 Erythroxylum mucronatum
ACTTTGAATAAAACGCGCTAAAGGGGATTGCCTTTAGGGCACAATATAAACAGTCCCGTCCTTGCATAAGTCGAGTTACACCATGTACAAGTCGACTTATCGGTACTAAATACGTGTAAGTCGACTTACCCAAGTGTACAAGTCGACTTGCACTTACATACTAAACCCCCAATCAAACATAGCCTAAGTAATCTAGGCTTTCGAAAAATCAAATGAAAAAGTTTATGTTTATTCCACTGCATGCTAAAATAGATCTTGCCTCAATTTTCCAACAGTAGATATTCTAGCCAAATTTCCATTAACTAGCTAATGATAAGAGATCGAATAATCCCATAAACTAGCCATTATAATAGCTAATTTGTGTGTTTAACAATCATTTGAAGTAGTTTGGGTACATATATACACTAGAATTACGTTATGACAAGAATATTTGGTACAAGTAGAACTTCTGCCAAGCTTTTAAGAGAGTTTCATTATGTTCATATGTGTGTGTACACGCGTGTTTGTGTGATGTGAGTCATTAGTGTATTACTGTGATCAAGAAAGGAATTCTTAGATTATATTTGAATGATTGAGATATTAATTATGAGAAAAATTGTTAGGGTTCCTTTTTATCTATGCTAAAGATAACGTATAAAGAATTTCTGTTCACTTGAAAAGGATGATACATGTACAAAAGGCTTCTTTTTGTCTATTGAAAAAAATAATAGTGAATTGATAAATAGAGTTTCATGAGTCGAAATAATATCGATTTTGTGCCTTTTTCCTTACTCTCTTTTGTTATTGTTTTGTTTGCTTTATATATATATATCTGTGTGTATATATATATATATGTCAATAATAAAGCATATATATATGTGTGTATGTATACTATTCATTAAAATAGATAATTCATTCATTAATTTCTAAAAAAAGTTAAAAATTTATGTAAACTAATTTACTTATTTTTCAGAGTAATTTAAAGACCAGTAAATAAAATTAAAAGTAGTCTCCCTATCAATTATATTTAAAATACGATCAATATATTTTGCTATTGAAAATTGTTGAAAGTTTAAGTTTATGATATTAAAGCTAAGTTACTAAAATTTAATAATATTTGTTTTAATCTATACCACTTCTAATATAATGATTTAATTAAATTCAATGTCATGGTTAAATTAGAAAATAAGATCATTGAAATATATAAGTAGCTTAAATTAAAAAAAACAGACTTAAAAACTTAGGAGTAAAAGAAATATAAATAACTTAAATCCTTGGGCTAGCTTTCCCACCTTGTGAGATGCCTACAAATCAACGAGGGAATTAGTCACTGGGTTCGTCGGTGGATATCCTGATCTAAGACCAAAATAAAATAATAAAATAAAAAAATAAAAAGATAAAAAATGAAAGATGTTGCATGAATCAACTTTCAATATTATATGCACAATTATTGATTTATGGGACTATTCAAAAGGAAGAAAATGACAGGCTTGTTGATTCAAATTGCCCTGTTATGGTCCTTTCCCGCACAAAAAGAGAATCGATGTCTCCGAACTTCCGCCTAAAAGTGCTTATCCAGCCCTAATTTTCTCTATACCTGAGAAATGAGAAAATCCTGCGACTCTGAGACTGAAGACGAGACCATCGCGCTCCGAAAGAAGCGCTCTCGTCGGGTCAGCTTTGCCGACCGCGAGATCACCTCCGTTCACATCTTCAACCGCGACGAAGACTACGAGACCCCTCCCGACTCCTCTTCCGCTGCCAAGAAATCCAATGTCTCCGACGGCGAGGAGGAGGTTCTGGGATTTTTCAGAGACCTCGGTGATAGTGACGACTCCAAGGAATTGTCTCCCTCTGGAGACGAAGAGGACGAAGAAGACATTCTTGACTCGAGGAAGTCGTTTTTGCGGCCAGTTCATTCGCCGTCTCCTGGGAGTAGTAGTGTCGTTGGGTCTGCTACTTCTAATGATGGTGCATTTCATCACTTCTTTTTGTTGAATTCTTAATGCTTCCTTCTGTTTTAGTGCCCTTAAGTACTTGTATCCTCCACTTCCCTACTTTTGATAACTCACTTTTGAAATGTTAGCTTTCAGAAGGTCAGTTTTAGTTCCAGAAGCAGTTTTTAATCAATTAGGGATATGCTTCAAGTTGAAATTATAAACGAACTTTGACAAGAATTTAATCAGTTGCGGATATACTTCATATGTCTGCAAAACCACAATATGTCTGTTATAGTTGAAGCTCTTTTTTCCTGCTTCCTTTGCAGAGGACAACTTTTTTGGCCCTGTTTCAGCAAGCTTCATTAGACCTGGACAACTATTTGATTCTGTTGCCTCGGATGATAACCATGATGTTACGATGGATTCAACTGCATTTTCAATGCATTACCGAAGTCTTGCAAGGTCTGAATCCGGAGAAGGTCTTAAGACTCCAACCATGGATTGCCTTGTATTTGAAGAGAAATCACCTTTTGACATTCCTACACCTGTTTCTGGCAGTTCTATGGTACTAACAAAAACTAAGTTACTTTCACAATTTCCGCCCCCTGTTGAGAAAGTTAGTGGTGGTAGAGATTCCAATGACATGAGTCTTGTAGGAGAAAACATGCGCAGTTATGATTATGGAAAATTATCTCCCGAGCTTGAAGCACTTTTTGCAGAAGATAGTAAAGTTTTGAGTGTTGTCTCTGTTTCAGAATCTATAGATCCTAAACCATCAACTGACACTGGTGCTTCTGTGCCCCAACTGAATGGAAGTGTCCATATGAGACAAAAAGATTGTGAAGATAGAAATAATGACATTGGTGTGACAATTGACATCTGTGCTGGAGATGTGCCTAAGGTAAATGGCAATTTTGTTCTCACATGTGACTGTTTTTCACGTAGAAATCAACATTTGGTTGTTGGTTGTTACAGAATATAGCAGCTGTTAATGTAATCATAGGGATTATACGACTAATGTAAATAACATAGACATAGGATTTTAGCATGATTATAGGGATTATTTTCCTAGTTTAACCTATGTATTCCTATATAAATACTTGTAGTATCATTCTAATAGAAATACAGAAAACCCATTCTTCTCATGGTATCAGAGCCTAGTCAAGTTTATGGGTCTCTTCTTTGAAAGTTTTTTATTTTTCGTTTTCTGCCTTATCGTGAGGTAGTATACTGATTGCGTGGGTGACAAATTTTTTGGAGAAATTTTTTCCAACCTCCTCCTTCACAAGACTCTATTGGTGTCGATCGGCCATCCCTTCAAATCTAGTCGTTGGATTTCCAGTGCGTGACCCCCACGCGTCGCCTAGTAGCAGATGCCGCTTCCATGCGTTGGCGCATGAGCTACCATCTGTTGAACCGGTTACTTCCTTCGATGTCACCACCTCTGTCCCTGTCTAAATATCTGATCAATTTCTGGGTATTGTTGATTTGTGTTGGTGTGGTAGACAATCCGTAGCTCTCTATTCTTCCAGGTGTGAGGGTTTTTGATTTACGTAGCTCCCTTTTGTTGTGTTGGAGTGGTAGATAGTCCCTATTCTTCCAGGTGTGAGAGTAGTGATATGGGTGGGGATAAGAAAATTATTACTGAAATCACATTGGGTTCATCCAAAATTACTGATAGAAAATTGACCGGAGGGAAAAATTATGCACAATGGAAAAGGACTATTCGCAAAGTTGTGCCTAGTGTAGATTTGGAAGATCATTTAACTAGTAATCTGCCTCTTAAGATTGATGTTGTTGCTCCTCGAAGAAATGGTTAATGGAGGATTATAAATTGTTTAATCAAATCCAGAATATTCTAGACCCAACTGTTGATGATGTTGTGAATCATTGTGATAGTATCAAAGAACTATGGGAATATTTGGAATTTCTGTATGCTTGCAAACAAGATCTGTCTCGTGTTCATGAATAATTGTTAAAGATTTATTGAGTGGAATAAAGAGGTCGCTCTCTATTTGAGTACTATATTGAAGTAAAACAAGCCTTTGAAGAAAGTGAGCCATGTTTCCTATTGTTGCTGACATAAAGTAAATGCAAGAACAAGAGGAGCAAATTGTGGTACAGTGTTTCTTAGCAGGTTTGAGTTCTGAATATGACGTGGCACAGACACAATTGTTAACTAGTGAGACACTTCCTTTACAGAAGTATATGCTCGTTTGTCAACTTTGGCTAATACGGGTAACCCTGCTGCCTGTCTCTCCACCTCATCTCGTAGTTGGGTTATTAACTCATGTGCTACTGATTATATGACCGGCAACACAAGTTTCCTCTCTTCTTTCAAGTCTACTACTAATTTACCTTATGTTACTTTAGCCAATGGATTGACTACTTCTGTAATTGGACGTGGGACAGCAAACTCAACAAAATCTCTCCCATTATCATCTGTTTTATGTTTATCACAATTCCCTTTCAACCTATTATCCGTTAACCAACTCACCAAAAGTCTCAATTGTTGTGTTGTTTTCTATCCTGATTATTATCTTTTTCAGGATCTTGGAACGAAGTAGATTATTGGTAAAGGGCGTCTGGTGAATGGCCTGTATGCTCTTGATTCGACTTCTGAAATAGTACCTCGATCGATTGCTTGCACAAGCTCATCTTCCCTTTTGCAACTTCATTGTCGTTTTGGTCATTCGTCTATGATAGTTTTACAAAAGTTATGTCCTAGTCTTAAACCAAAATCTGTCTTAGAGTGTGAAGCTTGTCAATTTGCTAAGCATCATAGAGTATCTTATTCTCCTGGACTAAATAAATGAGTTGAGTCTTCCTTTTACTTGGTGCATACTGATGTGTGGGGTCCTTGTCCTATTCTATCCAAATCTGGTTTTTGTTATTTTTTGACATTTATTGATGATTATTCTTGAGTTACTTAGCTTTATGCTATGAAATCTTGATTAGTTTACTATATTTTGTGCCTTTCATGTTGAAATTAAGGTTCAATTAAACAAATCCATCTGCATTTTGAGAAGTGATAATGCTTAAGAGTATGTTTCCCATACTTTTCAATCTTATCTCTCTTAGCATGTTATTATTCATTAGTCATCATGTATTGTTACCCCTCAACAAAATAGTGTGGCAAAGCGAAAGAACCGTTACTTGTTAGAAGTTGCCCGGGCACTAATGTTCCATATGCAAGTCCCAAAAGTTTTCTGGGCCAATGCAGTCTCAACTGCTTGTTTCCTAATCAATCGAATGCCTTCTTCTATTCTTGATGGTCAGATTCCATATTCCCTTCTCTTTCCTGCATCTACATTATTCCCTCTTACTCCAAGAATTTTTGGGTGCAATTGCTTTGTTCAAGACATGCGACTTCAAATCTCGAAATTGGATCTCAAATCTCTTAAGTATGTCTTTCTAGGATATTCTCGTACTTAAAAAAGGATATCGTTGTTACTCTCCTTCGTTGGGTCGTTACTTGGTCTTTGTTGATGTTACCTTTTTCAAGAATACCCCCTTCTTTGGTTCTCCTGTGTCTTCTTCTTGGTACTCTAGCGATTTAGGGGACAATTTTCTTATTTATACTGTCAGTGAACAAGTAGTTTCTCCTCCTTTTCGACTTGTTATTTGCCAGGTTTATTCTTGATGTGTACAGCAGTCTATTGAGGCACCTCCCATCGGCCAGGACGTGGACCTAACCCAGTTTGCTTCGTCTCCAGATTCCTCACCACTACCGGATGCTAGCCTTTACCTTCCTATTGCTCTTCGTAAAGGTAAACGCACATGCACTTACCCTGTTTCTTCTTTTGTATCTTATCATGCTCTATCTCCCTCCTCCAAGTCTTTTGTAGCTTCCTTAGACTCTGTTGTTGTCCCAACGTCCCTTGCTAAAGCATTGGCTCATGATGGTTAGAAAGCTGCAATGATGGCCTTAGAGTAGAATCATACTTGGGATCTTGTACCTCTCCCTTCAGAGAAACGGGTCATTTGCTGTAAGTGGGTGTTCACTGTTAAAATGAATCCTAATGGTTTTGTTGCTCGACTATAAACTCGGTTGGCTGCTAAAGGATATTCTCAAACATATGAGGTGGATTATTCTGAGACATTTTCTCCAGTTGCAAAACTTTATTTTGTTCGATTGTTTATCTCTTTAGCTACCACTTACAATTGGGCACTTCACCAACTTGATGTGAAGAATACATTCTTACATGGGGAGTTATTTGAAGAGGTTTACTTGGAGCAACCACCTAGATTTGTTGCTCAGGGGGAGTCAGGGAAAATGTGCAAATTACGGAAGTTTCTGTATGGCTTGAAGCAATCTCCTCATGCTTAGTTTGGAAGATTCAATACTGTAATGATTGAGTTTGGCTTCCGAAGAAGTGCATATGATCACTCAGTGTTCTTTGCATCATCTAGTTCTGGGTGCATTTTATTGGTTGTATATGTGGATGATATAGTGGTTACTGGAAGTGATGAAGCGAGGATCACAAGGTTGAAAGCATTCCTTGGGACTCGTTTTCAGACAAAGGATTTAGGAGCCTTGAAATACTTATCAGGAATTGAAGTTTCTCGCAGTCATAAAGGGATCTATCTATCTCAAAGAAAATATTGTCTAGATTTATTAAATGATGCTGGTTTTATTGAGGCAAAGACGTGTGATGCGCCTATGATACCAAATGTGAAGTTAAAAGTTGAAGATGGAGACTTGCTTGAGAATCTTGAAAAATGTAGGAAGATTGTGGGAAAATTGAACTATCTTACTATCACTTGTCCTGATATTGCCTTTCTAGTAAGTGTTGTAAGTCAGTTCATGTCATCTCCTAGAACCTCACATCGGGATGTTGTTATTCATATTTTGAGATATCTAAAAGGTGTGCCAGGACGTGGCATCTTATATCAAAATTATGGTCACCACACTATAGAAGGGTTGACAGATGTGTGCTATGTAGGAGATCTTTCAGACAGACGCTCTACCACAGGTTACTATGTTTTTGTTAGAGGTAATCTTGTTTCGTGGAAGAGTAAGAAATAGAGTGTTGTATCTTGATCAAGTGCAGAATCCGAATATAGGCCTATTGCATAGACTACATGTGAACTTATATGGTTACGTCATTTACTTGGTGAACTTATGGTGTGACAATGAAGCAGCCATCTATATTGCAAATAATCCTGTGTTTCGTGAGAGAACGAAGCATATAGAAGTTGATTGTCACTTTACTCGGGAAAAACTAGAAGATGGATCAATCTCAACTCAACATGTCAGAACAGGAAGCCAATTAGATGATGTGTTCACCAAAGCATTACCGGGGAATCAAGTTAATTATATTTGTAACAAGTTGGGCATGATCAATATCTACGCTCCAGCTTGAGGGGGAGTGTTAAAGAATATAGCAGCTGCTAACGTAATCATAGGGATTATACTGCTAATGTAAATAACATAGACATTTGGATTTTAGCATGATTATAGGGATTATTTTCCTAGTTTAAACTCTATATTCCTATACCAATACTTGTAGTATCATTCTAATATAAATATAGAAAACTCATTATTCTCACTGGTGATCCTGTTTACAGTGCAATCCAGACAAGCAACCTACTGAGAACAGTAATACTTTTCTTTGGTTTGTTCCTCTGCTTTGATTTTTATACTAACCTATACCATAAACATACATACTATATTGCTTCTCTTTTCTAAATTGCCAGCCTTCCTGTTTTCTATTTCACTATCCATAAAATCCTTAAAACTTCTTGAAGATTTAGGTGTGATCAATGAATGAAATATTTTAGTTTTAACGTTGTTGTTGCATTAATTCCCTTTTTCTATTTCTCATTTTCTTCTATATTAGCAGTTTTGAATTGTTTTATGATATCACACAACTTTTGGCGGTGATGTATGTGAACTTATTTAAAACCATTACATCGTGAGCTGTCTGTTAGTCAGTTTACTGTTTTTCTGGTAAGTATCCAATATGTCTCTAATGATGATCCTCCAAGTTTTTGATCAGGTCTAATTTCTTGTGTGCTTTTGCTAAGTTTTATGCTATGCTTACCAAGTCAGTGAGTTGCTAACTAGATACTTTCTTCCAACTTCTAGGTGAACAGTGACTTTAATAAAGCTGCAATTGAGACAAATAAACTGGACTTTGATTTCAATGCAGTTAGTGGTAACACAGACGGGGATCAAAAAATTGATTTTGCTCGACTAACTTCATTCAAAGAAAGTGAATCGGGAGAACGTCTAACTGCAGAGGAGAATAAAAATTCTCCTACATATAGAATAAAAAATCATGAGTTCACTCGAGATTCTTCTCAACAACAAGGATCTCCATTAACTGGATCTGTATCCTTTATATCTACAAAGCAGCATGACTTGTTTCTGACTGCTGCTAAATCCAGCAGACAGCTGTCCTATATGACTCCTTCCCCAAGAAAACCAGTATCCTTTTTGGACAAACAAAATAGGAAGAGTGATACAAGTGCTGCTTCTTCACAGAAAAGTGAATCAAGGTTCAAGATTTTTGAGCCTTCTCCTCTTACACGTTCTCTAAGAGATGGAATTGAGAATTCCAAACTCAGATTATCAAAATTCCGTTCTTCTGCAGCTTCTGCTTACAATGCTGGTGTTGAAGGAAACAGCAAATGTAGCAGACAGAAGGTAGTGTATGCACCCATTACCAATTTAGAACCGCATTTATACAGTTGTGGTTTGAAGAGCAGAGACATGGACGGAACAACCTTTGTGGATACTGATGGTATGGGTCTGCGTAACAATGTTACTGGCCTGAGCATTGATGGAGGAACCATTGGCCTTGCAGAAAATCAGGAACCTCTGGTTCATATATCTGCACGCACTCTTTCAAAGGAGACAGGAACTCAGGTAGTGACAAATGTGCTCTCATCCTCACAGTTAATTGGATCAGTTGACAAAGTCATACAGCACAATGTAATGTTGGAGAAGCCTTTAGAAGGAACATTATTTACTCCTCAATCTGACCCCATATTGATGGAAACAAAACTGAATCCTCAAGTAGACATGAAAATAATAAATGGACCTGACCGATTTGATTCTCCACCAGTAAAGAGCTTGGACCAAAATTCTTTGTCAACCATATATCAGGACAATTTTCTAACTGACTTGAAAATGAAAACTAGGTCTGATGAATTTGGCTGTGTTAAAACAGGAAAGGACAGGAATAAAGCAGTCAATGTTACCAATAATAGCCATTTTGATTCTATGACGGACAAGTTAAAGTTGTTATTTGCTGAAGGAAAAGCAGACTGTAACTCCCCCACACTTGATACTTGTTTTCAGGACCTTAGTGAAATAAAAAAATCAGGTGATAAGCCAAGTCGCTCTCCTGGTTCAGAGCCTGTATCTGGAAGTTTATTGAAAATTTCCCGAACTTCTTCATGGGATAGTAGATCTTCAGCTCATGATTCGGGGAGCTTGAATAATATTGTTACTGAAGCTGCGACAGCCTATTGTGAAGAGGAACTTCCCAAGGCTGGAAAAGACTCCCCTTTAGCTTCATTTTCACCAAATGGTTGTAGCCAAAGTGCAAACACGTCTTCTCTTAAGGTCATCCCTCTCTCTTTCTCTCTTAACATAAGCATGTTTTTCGTTTCCATAATCTACCTGTGTTGCAAGTATTTTTGTAGGTTTTTCTGTTAGCTTGGATACTGCTGGATGTTCTTTGGTTGATTATGGAATTTGACACACTAATTGATATATTGTTAAATCAGAGCCCCACTAGAGAAAAGGTGACTCAGAGTGCTGGTACTGCTGAACAAACTTCTGCATCCCATGGCAACAATGTGCATCCTGTGGTGGGGGCAGACAATTCATCACTTGACTCCAAATTGAACAGACAGGTCAATGTTGACAGCCATATGGGACTCCATAATACACTTGTTCAATGTCCTGCCCGATATACAGAAAACTCTTCTGGACAGAAACGAAGAATTGAAGATCCTGATGTAGGAGATGCGCCCAATGCTCATAAAATTTTCAGGATAAAGAACAACGATATTCATGCAAGTCAGGGCTCTGTCATGGAGTTCATGTTGCAAAGCTTTAATGGAAGTGACAGTGAATCTCTTGTCCACAAACAAGATAGAACACCAAGAAATTGGAGGGATGTATGTACATATATTCATTGATCTTGTGTTCTATATTACTGCCATGTTTGTGAATAGTATTGATGGCACTTCTATCTGCAAATATGAATTCTGCTCCTGCTTGATACCATATTCACTCTTTCTGGTTGTGGATATGTTCTGGCAACTTCCTGTTGATTTCTTTGGTACTTTCCACGTGAACAGAAAGAAATGCTAAAATTTAAACTACTGAAATTTTATTTTCCTTATTTCTATCTATCCAGGACAAGAGGTAAGCCTTAACCTTTAATTTTTTCGCTCTTAGTATCTGAAAGTTTAGGAAAACCTTTAACATGTCAAGCCAATTTATAATTAGCTTGGTGACCTTTTCAAGATCACTTCGCTAAGAGAACATATGAATGGTGAAGTCTTTTACTCTTGGAAAGGTGCCCGGTGCTGAAAAGCACAAGGTGACAGAATCTTAAAAAGGCAATAACGTGGAATGATTCTTGGATTTCCATGTCGCCATTATTATTTCTCTCTTACTTTTCTCTGCCTTGCAGATTTTGGTGAAGCTTTCCGTAGATGCAAAGGGACTGCTCTCTTCATTAGTTGATAAGCTTCATATAAGTGTGGTATTAATTCAAGATTGCTTTTTAAGTTTGAATTTTGTTAATTCCCTTGTTCAATTATATTTATATCTTACTCAGATTGCTAAGTTGCAAGAGATTTTGGCTCATCTTCAGAAAGTTAAGACCTATGAGATGCTTTACTCTCAAATCCAATCTCAGGTCTGTTGAATGAGTAATCAAGTTTGTGTTAAGTTTATTCCATCCCCAGCTTCTATGGTATACTCAAGTATAGTAATGCAAAATCCTTTAATGATGCTGCAGAGAAGTGCTGAGCAATCCAGCGTTGACAGACTAAAGAGGTGGCTGCTCATCTTGTTACAATTACTGTGTCATGGATGTGTGTCTCATTGTTTCTTCATTATGGAAAGCAATTTAACACTTGAATTGCTGACATGTTTATTTTATATTGTTGCAGAGCAGCTGAAGCAAGAATGTTAATGAACAAGTTAATATTTGAAAAGGCAAGAATGCAGTTAATGATGGTGATGCATGAGAAATTGCTGGTATGTTAAATGCAATCCTTCTTAATTCCCCTCTCAATCCATGTGTTCTTTGACCTGCCAATATTCTTGAATGCAGAAAAGATCGCAGCTCCTAAACTGCGCAGTTCAGGATTGTCAGATGTTGAAGTCAAATCATACTTCTCTTTTATCAATGTCTGATAAAGCAGTCAAGTCAGCTCATGATACTCTTCTGTTAGCCAATTTGGGGAGCAAAAGTGAGGTACTGACAGTTATTGATGTGTGGCCAATCATGCATGCTTGTTGAATGGGTTGTTTTGGCAACAATTTCTGGATCCATTCTTTGCATGAGAAGGGTTTGTTGCAAAAAGAATGTTCATGATGGCATGGAGGACATCTTGTCGTAGAAGTGCACAATTCCATGTCTAATATGTTTTTAAGGTGGAGATGAAACTATTCTGGAATGAGAAGAGATTTGGTATGTTTATCAATATCGGAACTATTGGTGGAAATGAGAGAGACATACCATGGTGGGATTTCTCTCTGAGCCTAACGTCAAAGGGCATGTTTGAGCATGCAATGTTAACCAGAGTGACTTACTGTGCTGTGCTGAAGTTAAATTTTGTTTTCTTACATATTAATTGTTGTGTTTGCATAATAAGTATTGCTACTACTAGCTAAAGCTACTTCTTTAAACTTGAGTTTCTGCAGTCAAGATTGCTTCATTGAGCTCATTTTGAATATCGTGTTAAAATGTCCTAATTGGATGCAAGGTTTTCACCATATCAGGTTTCCAGTAAGGACGTGGCAACAATGAGGCATGAGTTTGAAGTTTTAAATAGGAATGTATTTAATTTAACCAGAATGTTTCACAATTACTTCAAAGTCAAAGGAGAGCTGAACCATTCTGAGACACTTGTTCTTCTTCATGATTTTGTGAAGAAGAGAAATTCTTGCAGGCTCATGAGAGGGGATTTGCAGGTCTTTCTACTCTTACAGTGATACATGTCCACACATCAAATCTGTTTTTTATATGATAAATATATCATACTTGTTATGTGTTCAGTTGTGGGAACTTGATGATTTGGAGAGCAAGAATGGCCAACTTACCATTTTTATCAACTACCACGGCTTCATTTGCCAAAGGTTACTACTACACCTTTCTTGACCCATTAATTCTGTTGCACATTCCATGTTTATTATGGTATTTCTCCATTTAATATTCTATTGTGATAATAAGCAGGTTATCAATAAGTTCTGTTCCTTCTCCTAGTATACAAATTTCAAACAAGCTGAATGATATATACATCATGAAGGTAATGCATTGAAGAACTAATGAATGCAATTCTATTCAAGTTCCTTTGGCTATTCTAATCTACGAATTGCTGTTTCTTGTTGATTAGAATTTCCCTAACACAGATGCTTCTGCTGCATTAGCACACATTGTGAAAGCTGAAAATGCTAAGAAGTATGCTGGTTCCAGAAGTTTGTCACAAGAAATTCAAGTATTGGTCTCTTTTGGCCCTTTTTTTTTTTTCTGGGCTTAGTTTTCATTGCTCTTTAGAGATGCTATGGGTTATACTTTACGAGGGTGTTCCTAATACTTAATGGTAGAAACATCTGCTTCAAGCAGTACTTTCTTCTACATTGCAGTTGTTTGCTTATTGTCTTTAGCTTTTCACATTTCTGTATTGCAAATGATTCACGCTTTAACGCACAATTATGGTGTACATAATTGGTCTGCGTCTTGTTTATTAGTAACTCCATCCTAAAATCTTCTTTTGTATTACAGGGTACTTGTTCGCTTTTGCATATTCTGCTAGATGTGGTTGAGGAAATACAATTGGCTCGTCTAGAAATTAGAAATCTAGTAGAGACAAGCTTTCATTCTTCATCCGGTAAATAATTGGGCATTTGGGAACCATTCTCTGTTTCTTGTGTCATTTGATTTTGTTATTGACAATGTTGATTTAATGCTTTACTTCCTTCACCATTGATTCTTTAAATTTTGCATTTTGATCTAGCTGCATGCAGGTGGATTGAAATTTCATTTACTTTTGGGGAGAATTGGAAACTATGGGCTAATCTTAGCTTTGTTAGTCTTATTTTTTACTAGGATATATATATGTGCTCTTGAGAATCCTCTAAACATGGCCATATTTTGGTTAGTAACATAGTTATAGGTGACTCATTTATTAGAGAAGGGCCGAGAAAGTTGCCTATGCTTCCTGATATCTGAAATTATTTTTTCAGCTTTATCTTATTTCTATATGGTTGTTCCAAACTAATGATCCTTCGATTGTTTCATTTATCCATCAAATGACTAGGTGGTTTCTTTACTTAGCCCACCTATACCTTATTGCTGCGACCACTGGAGCATTTGCATACAGTCAGTGGCGAAGCCAGGAATTTGTTTCAGGGGGGGCAATGTATCCAATCCAGGGGGGGCAATGTATCCAATCCACCATGGCTTTTACATATCTTCTCTTTTTCTTTAATAAAAAAAATATTTGAGGGTGGGCATTTGCCCACCCTCACCAAAGAGTAGCTTCGCTACTGGTTATGATGATATTTTTATAATTATAAGTCAATATTTATACTATCTGATCTGGCATTATTTAATTAGCATAGTTTTGGTTGTTCAACTTGTCTACAAACACATGACATGGCTACATAAATCCCTGCAATTAAACCGCAAAGAGTGCTTCGGTTAGAAAAAGGTTTAAAAGATCAAAACATCATTAAGAAGTTTTATTAGAGGGAACTACTTCATGACTTCACTAAAAAAATTGCATCTCATATTTTTCTTTTAAGCGCAAGTAACACCATCAACCATCGGAAGTATATCACTCTTCTCTTACTTAGCTAGCTAACTCTTTCTCTTGTATCCACCAAAGTGCATACAATGGGTTCTAAGTTATTTTTCATAACAATACCATATCTCCTAGTCCTAGTTCTTATCTCCTTAAGCACTCAATGTTTAGCAGGTGATGATTTGGCACCTCATAAACCTGTGTCCCCAGAAATCCTCTGCAAGACCTTGCCAGACCCTCCCTATTGCATTTCTGTTCTCCCCAATAATACTTCTTCCAATATATATGACTACGGTCGGTTTTCAATTCAAAAATCTCTGTCCCAATCAGTTAAATTCATGAATTTAATACATGGATACCTCAGTGGTCTGCCCGTATTGTCTACGGCCGCTGTTCGTGCTCTGGAGGATTGCCAGTTGCTAGCAAGCTTAAATAGTGAATTGTTGTTGAGTTCCTTCGAAACAGTCAATGCTACGAACACAACGTTAACTCCTTTCCACGCCGATCGAGTGCAAACATTGCTTAGCGCCATTATAACCAACCTACAAACTTGTCAAGATGGCCTACAAACCACTGCTTCTGCTTGGAGAGTTTATAATGAACTCTCAGTCCCTTTGACTAATGACACAAAACTTTCCAGCGTATCTCTGGCTTTGTTTACGAAAGCTTGGGTTCCCAAGCGAAATTTGACATGGCAGCCAACAGGTCGGCAACGTGTATCTAGACCTGGGAAAATGCACCTACACATGTCTAGCCGGACACGAAAAATTTACGAATCATTCAGTCGGAGAAACCTTCTACAGACAACCGAAGATGAGGTATCGGTATATGATATGCTTGTCGTGAGTCAGGACGGAAGTGGGAACTATACCACTATCAATGACGCTGTTACTGCTGCTCCAACGAAGTCAAATGGTACCAATGGCTACTTCTTGATTTATATAGCAGCTGGTGTTTATGAGGAGTACGTATCCATTCCAAGCAACAAGACATATCTTATGATGATCGGAGATGGAATCAATCGGACCGTGATCACAGGGAACCACAGTGTTGCCGATAATTGGACTACTTTCAGCTCGGCAACGTTCTGTAAGTCTAAAAAATAATCCAAACCAGTTGGAGAGAATCCTTATCTTCTGAATTTATTTCCGAATTTATGGATAAATATTTTCTTGTTCGTATAGAATTGATTTTAATCAAATGATACGATGTTTATGGTCCATTTTGTAGCTGTGGTGGCATCTGACTTTATTGCAGTAGGCATAACATTTCGTAACACGGCCGGAGCAATAAAATATCAGGCTGTTGCGGTCAGGAATGGAGCTGATTTATCCACATTTTATCTTTGTAGTATGGAGGGGTATCAGGACACCTTATATGCACATTCCCTTAGACAATTCTATAGAGAATGTGAGATATATGGTACGGTGGATTTCATATTCGGAAATGCTGCTGTTGTTCTTCAGAACTGCAACTTGTATCCTCGTCAGCCTATAAATGGACAGTTCAATTCTATTACTGCACAAGGTCGAACTGATCTGAACCAAAACACTGGCACATCTATACATAATTGTACAATTACTGCTGCTTCAGATTTGGCTTCAAGCAATTTCACGGTCCAGACTTATCTTGGAAGGCCATGGAAGATGTATTCAAGAACTGTCTATATGCAAACATTCATGGATAGTTTGATAAACCCAGCTGGATGGCATGTGTGGAATGACACTTTTGCATTGAGCACGTTATACTATGCCGAGTATAATAACTCTGGACCGGGATCAAATACTACCAATAGAGTTACTTGGCCTGGTTACCACGTAATTAATGCTACCGACGCCTTTAATTTTACTGTGTCAACGTTCTTGATGGGGGATAGTTGGCTACCTCAAACAGGAGTTCCTTACACTGGCGGATTGATCTGATGATCAGCAGCTTTTAGGACATACTCTTGTTTTTGCACCTGTAACTTTAATTATTTCGATTATGAAACGAACTTGTAACGCCCGAACTATATCACGAGCGGAGCTTAATTACGCAAATTGTTGTTTGTTGACGACTTAATCTTCGAATTCGACAGTAGCGTACAACTACCACCATTGTCTTCATCAAAGCTACTTTACTCTTCCGTTTTATTGAACAATGCTATCACCCATTAGCCCATAAAATAGCCTAACGTAAAAGACCAAGAAGGGCTCCAGGAAAAACTGTCAGAGATATTATAAGAATATGGATGAGGTGCTGGTTTTAATGGGCTTAACACAAAAACTTGGAGGTTAAGTCAAGATGAATTTTGATTCAGGACCCATTGAATGATAAATGGAGTGAACTTTGGGAGCGATCAGAAAGCCTTTAAGTGGTGGCTCTTGAATTTATTTTTAGATATTTGTTATCTGAGTAATGAAAAATGTTATGATTTGAATTTTGTTTATTTCAAGTAGTTGACGGTTTAAACTGGTTACGAGGTCGGTTTATTACAGAATTAATTTCGTATTGTTTGTTATCTTATTCTTTTGCGAAAATAACCAACATATAGTAGATGGTCTCATTCTTTCTTCTTACCTTTCCTTTGAAAAATAAGTGAATTAAATTAATAAGAAGGAACTTGCAAGTACAAAACTATAATCTTTATGTCCCACGTTGTTTAACCAGGTAGTAGTGAGCTACCAGTACAACTCAAGGGATGAAAACCAAAACTAGAGGCTCCATCTACTTCTCATCTCAGTACTTAAAGTTTAATGATGATTATTTGATAGGATCGATAGGTACGTGTGTAAGTATCTTCTGATAGATAAGCTCCTTGTCCACTAGAGGTAACAAATTGGATTGATTGATACGGATTAATTTTCTTTTACGATAAATTGACGAAATAATAGCCAGCCCAATCGCTGCTTCAGTACTTGCGATAGCTATAACAAAAATTAAGAAAATATTTCCTTTTAATTGGCGATTATCAAAAAAGTCAGAAAAACTTTCAATTGATTTTTTTATCCTCCTATCTTTCAAAAAATTGAACTTGGAAATGCTTTACAACTTTATATGTATAGAAAAAGTTTATTTAATTTAGCCTATTCATGCCTACTATAACTAGTTATTTCGGTTTTCTACTAGCGGCTTTGACTATAACCTTAGTTCTATTTATTGGTTTGAACAAGATTGATACAATAGAAATAGATGAAAGAAGAAAAATAAAGCTAACAACAGCATCATCGCGCAACAAGGGAAAGGAGACAGACGTGCAAGAAGCCTCCAGAAGCAATGAAACATCTGGAACATGGGCCTAATGGGTCAATACAATAATACCCAAGCCCATGTCCAAAAACACAATTAGTTACAGCATGTTTTTACAACCCTCTCCAGACTCTTCTATTATATGCCTATATATATACACGAACAACCATCAATAAAAGCTGCTGAAAAGGAATGTTTGTTTTCTATTACAGTGTAGTTTTATCAGAAACCTCTGGTAAAATGCCCGCCCGTAACCCAACAGGTAAAGTATCATGTAATTTATTATTCCTAAGCTTAATGTGTACAGCCCATTGAACTATCTCAAGCTAATCAGTTTTGTTGCAATGTGTACCAAAATGTGAGAGAAAATTACCCTATATCCAAGCTGAGAACCTGATTCCAAAGCATATATGGTTAAAACTCTCACTATCCTACAGACAGATCTCATAGCTAGTGTTAATTGCCAATTTTCCCCATTTATCTAGCAATAGAGTGAATAACTAAACCAAGTTATGTCAAGCCTTGGTTGAAGGGTTGAGGGCATCAAGTAGTTGTCTCCAGCAAAAATGCAATGTGAAGCTTTTGGACTTATCATCTCACCATTGGATGATGTTTGATAAGGAAGTATCTAATAAGTATCTAGGCATGAAATTGAGAATTTCACTTATTCCTCTGGTGGAATGAAATTGCTAGATCTAATTGTTTCCTTTGATCAACTCATGGAATTTAGTCCTCAAAGGTATAAGATTTCCCATAGAGTTAAATCTCCTTTACTTGTATAATGGACCTAATTCATACCATTGATCAAACCAAAATGAAGTTTCTTATCCATTGCCAATCCTATGCCTGATTAAAGTTTGCTTCCAATCCTTTGTATGTAGAATTTGTTGTAGAATTGTAACATTTAGCTTCCATACTAGGGTTAGAACCCTAAAATACGGTATATGTGAGACATCAATTAGAGATTAGAAAAATACATTTTATGCTCATGCATATACACACATATGAACTGGAATATTGCACATATTACAATAAATTGTTCATGCACTTATTTTACATTTTTTGGGTATAAATGATTGTTTTAAAGCGATTATAATGTGAATTATAGATTATGTGTCTTAAAAGTTGTGTTGGAGTGTATAAGTAGTGAATTAGAAATTTTGGTGAAATATGAAATTTTTTTAGAATTCAAGGGTATTTTTGGACTAAAAAAATGCCAAGTCGCAGAATAATTGATAAATTGCAGTAAAAGTAAGAGTCAAATGTTAGTGGAAATTTTTATAAATGACATTGGGATTTAATGACAAATTTCATTGAAAATTGGGAGAAAATTGGGTTGAAAATTGGAGATAAATGGACTAACTTATTAAAAGACTAAAATGGGACCATAGGAATGTGACAAGTGTCACTACTACTCACCACTTTCTATTTTTTACCTAAATTAAACACCATATTCGGGTCTTTCACTTTTCATTTACGAAACTTGCTTCTTTTCTTCATTTTGTTCATTTGCTCTCATCTTCTCATTCTTCTCTCCATCTACGAAACTCTTACCACCCTCATCATGTTGATTTTTGTCCAAACTCTTTCACATTGTTTCTTCAAGATTTGTTGTCTTCTCCATCTTATTACTAAAAGACCTAACCATTCTACCTTGAATGATGATGATAATCGTGAATGTTGGAGAAGCTAGGGTTAAGTTTGATTTGAAGACATTGAAGCTAAACAAGTAAGTATAAGCATTACTCTTCTTGATTTGTTAAATGAAACATTTATGATGAGTAATCTGAGATTGAATGATCATGATCATAAAGTTACGTGTATGTTGTAACATAGGTGTAAAAATAAACAAGAAAAATAAATCCAACAACAGCATCAACATGCAACAAGGGAAAGGAGACAGACGCGCAAGAAGCCTTCAGAAGCAATGAAACATCTGGAACATGGGCCTAATGGGTCAATACAATAATACCCAAGCCCATGTCCAAAAACACAATTAGTTACAGCATGTTTTTACAACCCTCTCCAGACTCTTCTATTATATGCCTATATATATACACGAACAACCATCAATAAAAGCTGCTGAAAAGGAATGTTTGTTTTCTATTACAGTGTAGTTTTATCAGAAACCTCTGGTAAAATGCCCGCCCGTAACCCAACAGGTAAAGTATCATGTAATTTATTATTCCTAAGCTTAATGTGTACAGCCCATTGAACTATCTCAAGCTAATCAGTTTTGTTGCAATGTGTACCAAAATGTGAGAGAAAATTACCCTATATCCAAGCTGAGAACCTGATTCCAAAGCATATATGGTTAAAACTCTCACTATCCTACAGACAGATCTCATAGCTAGTGTTAATTGCCAATTTTCCCCATTTATCTAGCAATAGAGTGAATAACTAAACCAAGTTATGTCAAGCCTTGGTTGAAGGGTTGAGGGCATCAAGTAGTTGTCTCCAGCAAAAATGCAATGTGAAGCTTTTGGACTTATCATCTCACCATTGGATGATGTTTGATAAGGAAGTATCTAATAAGTATCTAGGCATGAAATTGAGAATTTCACTTATTCCTCTGGTGGAATGAAATTGCTAGATCTAATTGTTTCCTTTGATCAACTCATGGAATTTAGTCCTCAAAGGTATAAGATTTCCCATAGAGTTAAATCTCCTTTACTTGTATAATGGACCTAATTCATACCATTGATCAAACCAAAATGAAGTTTCTTATCCATTGCCAATCCTATGCATGATTAAAGGTTGCTTCCAATCCTTTGTATGTAGAATTGTAACATTTCGTTTCCATACTAGGGTTAGAACCCTAAAATACGGTATATGTGAGATATCAACGAGAGATTAGAAAAGTACATATTGAATCATCGTTAATTCTTACAATAATTCATATCCAACAATAGAAAATTTTATCATAAAAAATCCCAAAAGAGTAGCCCCCATCATCAATAGTAAAAAAATCCAATCCATCACGAATTTCTTATTAAAAAATAAAGTAAAATATAAAGAAAATTCAATAAAAATTTTATGGCTAAAATAGGCCCCTAGTGTTTTATCTCTTGGTATGTTATGCCCCTCTATTTAAAAAATGAACTTATTACCCCCTTTGATCACCAGTCAAAGGAACTTAGAATTCAAAAAGTACTTTTTTACCCTATTATTATGATGACATCACCACAATTGTACATGTTGCATTTTTTGGACAAAATATCCTTTTAGTCTTTTGTTGACTAAAATACGTTATACCCCTATATTTTCTTGCATTATTTCATTATGCCCTCTATTTTAAAAATAAATATTATTCTAAGCATGAATTGCGAACCATTAATGGGCGTGCCTGGCTAGCTACCTTAGAAGGGGAACAGATCCTCTATTTTAAAGAATCTAAAATCAAGTATATTTTAAAGAATAAAGTGGGTCGTTACTTTAATCTTAAATCATACAACTTAAGCATTCGTTTATTATAGACCATAATCTTGATTAGTGGTGAACTTATATGTGATTCGTTATAATTTTTGATATGATCAGAATGGATTTTTACAAAGTTTCAATCCAGGGTCTGATGGAATTACTAATTGAAACATGTATCAAGGAATATTCACTCAAATAAAGAATAAAGTGATATCATCACTTCTAGATGCTTTACGAAATTTGGTGATTAAATTAGCGCCAGTGGTTTGATGGACTAGCTACCCATCAAGTTTTAATAACAAAATGAGATTTTGTGTTTCAATCACCATATAGAGTAAAACGGGAGATCTAGAAGGAAAAATCAACATAAGGGCAAAACGGTAATTTTACCCTTTATTGTGCAGATGGCTATAATATGGTTCATATTAGAGTTTGCAATTCGACGTCCTATTTGAAACATGTGTTCTTATAATATTTAGTAATTCAAAAATTCAACTAATTGTCTTTAATGGAATGACATATAGTTAATAAGCTAGAATTAATTCTAATGAGATTAAATTAATTTCGGGCTTATTGGAGCTTGAATTATATAAGTCCAATTAGATTCCCCATTTAG